>JAWQEG010003628.1:12500-151214 GCA_033782935.1 Petrolisthes cinctipes | reverse complement strand
CACTACCACCTACACCCACTACCCCCTTCTCCCACTACCACCTACACCCACTACCCCTTCTCCCACTACCACCTACACCCACTACCCCTTCTCCCACTACCACCTACACCCACTACCCCTTCTCCCACTACCACCTACACCCACTACCCTTCTCCCACTACCACCTACACCCACTACCCCTTCTCCACTACCACCTACACCCACTACCCCTTCTCCCACTACCACCTACACCCACTACCCCTTCTCCCACTACCACCTACACCCACTACCCCTTCTCCCACTACCACCTACACCCACCTACCACCCTACACCCACTACCATCTACACCCACTACCCCTTCTCCCACTACCACCTACACCCACTACCCCTTCTCCCACTACCATCTACACCCACTACCCCTTCTCCCACTACCACCTACACCCACTACCACCTACACCCACTACCCTTCTCCACTACCACCTACACCCCGACTCCTTCGCCTTTATACGGAGTCATCGTGGTGTCTCAGTCATCGTCGTCATATTTTCGCTCAACTTGAAAGTTCGTGAAAATTTTTGGAAGGCCTCAACACTTTCGAGACTAAATATAATAATACATCAATTAAATAGTAAAACAAATAAATTTATACAAGAATAAATAGTGAAACAAATAAATAAATACATGAATAAATAGTAAAACAAATAAATACATACATGAATAAATAGTAAAACAAATAAATAAATACATGAATAAATAGTAAAATAAAGAAATTTATACATTAATAACAAATAAATTTATACATGAATAAATAGTAAAACAAATAAATAAATACATGAATATATAATATAACAAATAAGTAAATAGTTAAATAAATAACAAAATAAATAAAATATATACATGAATAATTACATAAATGACCATATATACACATAAATAGAATACCTAATAAAAGTACATGAATAAATCTACCTACTGTACATACAGTGTTTATAATTCTTCAGTATAATTATTAGGTTCGCGGACAGATTTAATTAAAGTCTTGGTACTGAAAGTGTATGTGCATGTTCCGTAGAGTTAATATCATGTTCATTTATTATTTTTTTAGAAATGGAATACTTGGACTAACGCCAGACATTTTAAAAATATACAGGCAATTAATTCCTCGCATTAAATGGAGTTACAAAAATCAATCAATCAATATGTAAAGACAATAACCGAAGTAGATTTAATTAAATGGCAAATAATAACGGTTACTGTATTGCTTGTAGAGAGCAATGGTAGAGAGTAGCTGTTCGGGACTTTGGGTTTGAGATGAGATTTGGCGCCAAGTTCACAGAGGGATATAAATACGCCACATAAACTCGATCCTGTAGTCTCACCAACGTTCAGTGTATTGTAATGATAAGACATGAAATTTCCTCTAAAGTACTTCAGTTTGATATCTAGTATAATAATTTAACAGTAGTGTATGTTTGACTGTGAGTGTGTTTCTTCACGTATGTATGAGAGAGCGAGAGGGAGAGAGGGAGAATAAGGAAGCGTGCCTATAATGTGAATAATAGCGAGGCACTACATAACGGGTGATGGCGAGTTGTGGTGGTCATTAGAGGGTTAATATGTTGTCGGTCAGTTGGTGGGTTACTGACTCCTCAAAACTAGGCTATACTTGAAATAGATTACTACCTCATTACACAGGGAAGGGATCTGTTTTGTAGTACAGTATGAAGGAGTCATTAGTTTTACAGTTGGTTAGGAGAATAATAATTTATTTTAACTACACGGTGGTCTCTAGTATTTTACAGGCTTGTCTTTGGCTAACTACATACAATTTCACTCACTGCTTGGAAGATCTCAGACACTTTATTTGAAGACGAAAATTAATGTTCTACGATCCCCGTATCCACTGAGAGAGAGAGAGAGAGAGAGAGAGAGAGAGAGAGAGGTTAGTAAATAGTTGGAGAGGAAGAAACTGTAAAAATAGAGTGAAGGAGCTCTTAGGGAAGTCTATAGGAAAGAAAGGGAGGTGTGTGTATGTGTGTGTGTGTGAGTGAGATGTAGAGGAGGAAGCTGGGTGTGTAGGAGAGGTGTGTTCTGAAGTGTACAGGAGGGAGGGAGAGAAGGAGAGGTAACTAGGTAGGAAGGAGAGGAGGGGGAGGGACAAACAGAGTGTAGGAAGGAAGCAAGACAGCTAGGCTAGGAGTAGGAGGTGGAGAAGAGCCATGAGCCACTCCCACAAACTCCTGCCTGCCCGGTCACACCACCTACACACACCACCATCACTACTAGCATCCAAACACCATTACAAACCTACTTTACAAACACATCTCTCACCCATAAATAAAAACAATATTATTTCTACATTGATAAAATTATTCTATATTATCCAGTAGTGTAGGTATATTTTGTATATGGTATATGTGTGGGTTAAGAATATAGTTGTTGAGTTGTCTGGTGTGGGCCGAGGTGGAGGAGAAAAGGTAGTGGCCTGTGAGGATCCGCCTCAGTTGACTGCTGGGTGTCGTGAGGTTAGAACGTACCAGCTAGCGCTCTCCTGTTCGCTCTCCCCTCCCTTTCCTTCTCCACAACAATACCACAAGACACAAGATGAGGGAAATTGTCCACGTTCAGACCGGCCAGTGCGGTAACCAGATTGGCACAAAGGTACGCATTCATCATTAATCTCTATAAAATAACACACCTCAACATACAAACGTTGGGGAACTCCTCGTGACACATTATTATTTGCCGGCTTTCAGTGTGTTCTGTCCTATAAATATAACCCGTAACCATCTCATTTTAACTTATTTGTGTACATGAAAATCTTACTGCTATATATCCAACCTTACATCACCTGTCATTAACATTGACGTACAAAATGTATGTAGCCAACTCGACCATAGCCTATTCAACTTAGTGAGGATTTTGCTATAAATCTTAGGTTCTGGACAATGAGATTTCGGGCGATTGTGCAGGTATATTATACAGTGTATTAATATACGAGGCAGCAGGTGTTTGATTTTTTAATGAAACTGACAAAAATGGTTTGCTTAGAATTTTCTAGACAAGTTAGGTTTCAGCAGTTGTGTAAAATTTGATACACATGTACACTTGTTATAGTTTAGTTCTTACATCACTAGCAAGGAAAACATGATTACAAGAACTATTATTCAGGAAATAAATTATCATGCCAACCACCCCTCAGAACCCTCCCCCTCCCCTACATCATGATGTTTACTATACCCTTCCATCCCTCTAGGTAGGTCGTGACTAGCGGACAAACGGTACCGAGAGAAAACCAATACAAATCTCGACCATCTGTACCTTTGTTGATAGGGTTATTATTGGGATTGATATATAGTATGTCTGTCAATGACTTAAACCTATACCTGGGTGAATATAAATTTTAACATCAAACAAGCAGTTTAAATCATAGTAAAAATAAGTGTACAATGAAAGATATTATACTGTTTATGTATAGTAATATTAAATTAAACATACTTAAATTGTATAATTTATTAACTTAAATACTCGCTGGTTTATTACTTACCTAGGCAACTCCAGTCCTTTCTTATCGGATGAAAGCACTCCGACGTCCTAAAGTCATAAAAAACTATTGCAATTTTCCCATAAACATTAATAGATTACTAAATATGAATTGATATCAAACTATTAGCAAGAAAACACCTGTTGTTGAAGGAATAATTAACTTGTCCTAATATTATCAAAACGTGTGTGTGTGATGCCGGCTCCAACACCACCCACTTCACCTTCACGTTCCACACTCCCTCGTCACTCCTTCCTCCCCTTCCTCCACATTCCCATCTCCACTCTTGTCCTTCCCTCACTGAATGACATCTCTATTCTCCCTCATTTCCCCTTATAAGTTCCATAAGTAATTATCTCCCTCAAACATTTTTCTTTCTCCACTCTCCTTTCCCCTGGCACTCCCTCTCTTTCCTCCACTCTCCTCCAAATAAATTTTCACTCATGCCATCCATTGACTCTACATTCCCCTCTCCTCTACTTTCAGTTCACCTGTTCACCTTTTCTTCCACTCACTCGTCGCTTTCCTTCCTACAATGCCTTTTATTTCCTACTCACGCTCTCAATTTACTTTTTTCTTCCCTCTGTGTGTGTGTATGTGTGTGTGTGTGAACTTTAGTAAAGGTCACAGATTCATTCATTATTCTGGGAAGAGGGAATGGGGCCAGTGGAGGGAGAGAGGGAGGGAAAAACGAGGAGTGGAGGAGAAAGGAAATGCAATCGAGACGTGTAGATAAATATACATTAAATCCTACAGTATCATACCCTTCTCTCCCCTCGCCTATCTTCCCATATACTTCCTCTTCCTATACATCTCTCTCTCTCTCTCTCTCTCTCTCTCTCTCTCTCTCTCTCTGTGTGTGTGTGTGACCTTCCTCTCTCTTCACTCTCTTGAACACGCGTGACTCATGCGGTGTATAGGTGTTACGCTTCTGAGCTTCCATGTCTCATTGTATTGCCTTCAGTCTACTGGTTATTATCAGAAACAAACTTCATGAATCGCCTGACGATGACTGGGACCATGGCATCTGTATTCATGTATAGTCTATGGAGTTATCGTGCCGGCTATGGTTATATCCTAGTCTACCTATGAATAATAATTGTATAATCCCTTCATTAATGAGATACACACTTGATGGTAAACCTCTCAAGAGTGATAAGGGTAAAAAATGTCATGTCATCAAACTGTATATATTCTAAGGAATTTTCTTGGTTGTAAAATCTCCCATGCATTAAGTATTAACTAGCCTTACTCTGGCGTAAAGAATGACTGAACAGTATTCCTCTCTCTCTCTCTCTCTCTCTCTCTCTCTCTCTCTCTCTCTCTCTCTCTCTCTCTCTCTCTCTCTCTCCACCGGAAGTGACGTGTGAAGTTTTGGGACGTCACTGTATTATGTACAATTTACAATCACTGCAAAAGTTCGTCAATAGCCCATTCATTCATTATATGCTTTCATCCCGTGGAATGTCGCTTACGTGTACACATCCGTCTATGCTATATGGCTATCTTCCCTTGCATCTCTTAATTAATTCATGATGTGTTTGTGTTTCCGCGGAGGGAAATAGGGTGGAGGGAGGGATGCTTGTGTGACGGTTTTGCATGTTTCTTACTACAGAGAGAGAGAGAGAAGAGGGATGCGTGTGGGAGGTCACCTCTGACAACATGATAATTTCTCAGTGAGTGGGCTTGAGTAAGAGTGGGCGGGGAAGGTCTCTCTCTAACCCGCTATCTCCCTGTGTAGGTGTGGGTGTGGGCGGAGAGGAAATGTCTGCTTGTTAAAGGTACGCGTGTGTGGTCATATAAGGAGTGTGTGTGTGTGTTTGGTAACCATGAAATCTTTGTGGTCAGATTATATCATTCTTATCTTAGTGTTTGTATCAATTAATGTTATTGGTGACCCAGTATTGTGTAAAGTGTTCCTAAAAGTTCCTCTACTTTACCCTTTCTGGTGACTTGGTAAGAGATGGAGTAGAGTGGTTTAGTGACCCTTATGTCCATTAGAGAGAGGGGAGGAGGGAGGGGGGACAGCTAAGTGGACTTTGCCAGAGTTTAGTGGCCAACAGCACCTGTCACTACGGTACAACACTCATACATCGTGTGTGTGTGTCAAGAATGAAGTCCCTCTGGACGTACGGGGAGCCTGCTAAATAAATAATGCGGCCAGAAATTATTATGTAGATATAGTATAATGTAGAAAGGACCCCGACAAAAAGAAAGACAAGAAGTTACTACGAATCCACTTTACGCACGTTTACCCTTCCTTCCCCTCTGACATCATCCACTGTTGCCATACCTAAGTCTTCAGATTATTAAACCCTTGGAAGACACCTGACCAGTTTGGCATACTTCTTGAAGATAACCACTTTTTTTTTTATTTACTGGTATTTGTCGGAGTGAAGCATTTTTAAAGTCCAAAAGTTGATTTCAGTATTAATTATTCGAGTAGCTTACATCTTAAATAATATTTAAACTCTGAGTACAGCAAATAATACACTTATTTTCTTAATTTCTTAATGGGATGAAACCCTTTGAGAGTTAGACTTGGGATGTTTTGGAGAATGATTCTATGAGCATTTTTTATACATTTGCCACCATATCTTCGCACCCACTGGTTGTCAAATTGAGTAGGGCTAATGGAAACAAATAGGTTTTCGTTGCGCTTATTAGCCTGCAACGCGCTACACGACGCACATAAAAATCCAGGGAGGGAGGGAAAAGACTCGTCCGACAGGGAATATTGGTAGAAAAAACTTGCATAAATAAAAAGTGTGAAATTCGAGAGAAACTGGTTACCAAATGTAAAAGAAAGATGTTAATAAATGAGTTAAATTAATAGAAAAGTAATGAAATGTAGAGAAAGTGGTAACGGTACGGTAATAAAACTAATAATGAAAATAAATAGAATTTGCTTGAAACATAATGAATTGCAAGTGAAAGCTGCATAAACGAAATGTAAATAGATGTGAAAAGCACTTAGAAATAATGAAATGCTATATGTTGGTGAATAGGAATTAAATTTGATACTAGTTGCAGGTATATACATAAATGAATAATGAAATACAAAAAAAAAAAATGCAAATCGATGGACAATACACCTTACTCTGACTGAAATAGGTAACGTGATACCGGTACAGGTGTGTGTAACTGTGTATGTGTGTGTGTTCTCTTGGTCTTTCCTTCTTGATATATCTTTGCTTATTTTTCTTGTTATCTCTCTCTCTCTCTCTCTCTCTCTCTCTCTCTCTCTCTCTCTCTCTCTCTCTCTCTCTCTGTAGGTACTTATGTGGTGACTCGTTGCAAAACATTACACGTAGAGCAGTAACAACTATTTTTCTTATTCACCGGAGGGAGATGTGGGTGGGGAGTGGGTGTGAGAGAGCAGGCACACCTAACCTATACTCACTATAAAGCTACATTTGCAGTTATTAATAATGGAAGAGATGTCATGCGTTCACCGTTCACTCACTCACTCCGCCTCTCCTTTCACTCTCTCTCTCTCTCTCTCTCTTTCTGAAGGGATATATACTGGTATCGTGCATGCATTTTTCTTTATACCACACACACACACACACACGCCTTTCCTTCACACGTTATACATGCCTACATTACACGCTCTCTCCATCACCCCCTCCTTCACACCACATCAAACTCGCCTTCACCCTGGTCCCCCCCCCCTCCTTTCTGTCACACCTTCACACCACACCAACCCTCCTTCCCTTGACCCTCTTTCACACATTCTCCCTTTCCTCACACTCACACACCATGTCACGTTCACCATAACCACTTGCTCACATTATCTCCATCTCTTCTCATCATTCATTCATTCACTTCTTTTATCAGATTTTCCCTCTTACCGTATTGCTATATCCTTGTCCCATCTACCGTTACTCTTCTCCTTTTCCTCTTCCTAACAGTCTCTATCCTTCTGTTCAAACTACCATTTATAGCACTAGGCTAAGCACACAATATCATTTAAGTCACGTCACCTCAATTCTTTCTTCATCCTCCTTCAAACTATCCTATGTTGGACTATGCACACAGACACACACACACACTCTCTCTCTCTCTCTCTCTCTCTCTCTCTCTCTCTCTCTCTCTCTCTCTCTCTCTCTCTGTCAATGGGAGGGAGGAGGGCGTGTGTGGTGGTACTGATGGGGTGATGGGGGAGAGTGAACCAACACCGACGTGGTTATCTCTTGCTCATACACATTTAGCACAAGTCTGCGATACTTTAGATTTTCTGGCGTTATCTCTAATTCGAGCTATTGTTTATGTGTTATCATGTATTTGAAATAGTTATGATTTCTAGACTTAAGTGCAGAAGTTGTCAGTGTTATGAAATATGTGTGTGTGTGTGTGTGTGTGTGTAAGAGAGAGAGGAGGGGAGGAGAAAGACAGACTGTCAGCCATATCAGGTTGTGTGTGTTTCAGGCTCGTATCGGGGTCTGTATATATCATCATTTCTCACACACGTAGGAATGGGCGGCCGGTGAGAATGAGAGACATGAATACATTAACTGTTATGGTGGTGCCGGTCTGTCTATTTTATAGCGGGGAGAGAGAGAGAGAGAGAGAGAGAGAGAGAGAGTGGGTGGAGGAGGCAGGGAAGGGTGGAGGACATTCATGGTAAGTTTACTGTTCGTAACCATCATACAATTCTCTCTCTCTCTCTCTCTCTCTCTCTCTCTCTCTCTCTCTCTCTCTCTCTCTCTCTGTGTGTGTGTACAGCTTATATACCATAGCATAGTACGTTGTGTATGTTGCTTTACAAATGATGTGAGGGAAATAGCTAAGCCGGAAAGAGGCCTGTGTCTGGTTGAGTGCATGACAGTGATTTGCTTCTGGGAAATAAAATAATGAGTCTTATAAGTGTGTGTGTGTGTGTGTGTGTGTGTGTGACTCACTCGCTAGAGACACACGGGCGCCGGCATCCCAGACATGCACACAGCCTAGACACTCACGCACAGACACATACACACTCACGCACGCAACGTTGCAATCAGTCAGTCAGTTGCAAATGTATAAATAATGGCAAGGTCTGGCCGGGCAAGAGTAAGGTAAGGAAGGTAGCATGTACTGTATGTGTATATATGACAGATCCATTATTATTTTTAGGGTGTATCCAAGTTAATATTACTATAGTTAAAATCACCAACACCGCCGCCATTATAATTGTCTCTAAATGACCTGTAATGTTATTAGTTTAAATTACCATTTTTTTCGTCATCACATCTTTATTGTCATCACCATCATTTCCATTATCATCAACTTCTGTTCTAAGCAAGATGATTATTTCACAAAATGACCAATGCCTCTCACGATATTTACTTTGTATTGTTAGTCTACTTTGATATCTTCGAAGAATATCCAATCTCATCCTTACCCCGGTTTTCCCCTCCCAGTGCACCACCAACCTCTCCAGACAGGTCGATTCAATGAGACAATCCACTTATGGTAGTGTTGATTAGCTGCTCAGACACTTACATACCAGAGAGTAGGCTATAGAAGATTTGGAAATATGCTACCTATCCGCACTTAAATTCAGATAGTTTACAAATACCATCTATGAAAGAAACGGTCCTTACAGCTAATAAAAAAAGGGTGGGTGGACGTGAAAATGATAGAGGTTGGTGGCGGTGAGAGGAAGCTAGTTTGGGTGAGTTCCGGTCCGGGTGGTTCTCAAGATGGCTGACTTCCGCTCGTGTCATGGAAGGTAGGAAGGAAGGAACCCACACTCAGCTTTCTGTGTACAGTTAAAAGGCTACTCTCTTGGCGGCAAATTGGAGGGCTACCCATTTAAAGATATACCGCGAACTCAATGTTACTAAAATGGGTTCTGTTTCGTGGCATAGTTTTGAAACAACCAGTAGTCCTTCATAGTTTGAGCATTTATTCACCAAAACCTATACTACCTACCATAACCTCAGACCTCATATCACTCCCGTCATCCATCTCTCCCTCTTACCACGACTTACGCTCCTTCAAACGCTGTGTGTCTACGAAAGAAATTGGACATGCTTTGAACCTTTCACTGTATTTGTATTTCGCAGGTGAAGATATTGAGCGAGCATCTTGCCTTTAGTTCTCACCTTCAGAAAATATAAATTAATCGACTAAATGACAACCACACATGACTAAAAACAGGAAGGTTTTTTTATCCTCACATTCACTGCTTCGGAAAGGAAAGAGGGAAAAGTTTGAAGGAAAGGAGAGAAGGAGGAAAAATTGGATGAAAATAGATAGGGTTACAGATGATGAGGAGATAGAGAGGAGGAGGAGGAGTAGGAAAGGATAAAAAGAAGGGGTAAAGGAGATGGAAGAGAAGGAGGGAGGAAAGACAGGGAAGATGAGACTGAGGGGAAGGAGAAGGTAGGGGAGAAGGGAGGAATGAACGAGACGCAAGGTTGGTTCCATGGAGGAGGAGGAGGGAAGGGGGAAGTGGAGGAGGAGGGAGAGGGGGAGGAGGAGAAGAGAGGAATCAGTCGGTGGGTGGGTTGAGTTGCCAGTTAGCCCTCCAGCCACAACACTACACTACACCTGTCACCTCAACTTGCTACTGAGTTGGTTGTCGAATATCTTTTTTACCACCGTAGGAAATATGAAAAAAAAAACGGGGATGTTCGCCTCACCACACATGACCAAACAACAAACCGTTCAAACAGTCACAGTTTAGTCACTACTAACACTACTACGAGTCATGGAGCCAGATTTGAGCCTATTTCTCTCCCTGCTGGTCAACAACAGATCGTCAGGCACTAGAAGGGCTTCATGCGTGTCATTGGTTGCCACATGCTATTATTTCCATCATATATTACTTCATTCCCCGCATCAAGGCATCTCTTTATTTGATGACACGTTGCATGCTGGCGTGGACAATTTGCACACTAACTTACTGTAAGGTAGGCTAGCTGGTTGGTTGTTGGGGTTATCTAATTTGCTTGTTAAGTAATTTTGTCCCCATGAAATTGCCTGGCTCCATTCACTTTTATTCATTCAGTACATTAGCCTAGTTTAAATATTGCTTTCAAATAACCAACCTGAATCTTTACTTGTGCAGTTGTGAAAGATACACAACAAAATAAAATAGTATAAATATGCTTGTAATAATAGGCCTATACAGTAAGAGAAGGGGATTATACCGTGATAGATTTGGGAAGTATCTTCAGATCTATCAATGGTTTTATAGACGACTGTAAAAGCCATGTTTGTGTTGCGAAAAGTAAACAAACAAACCATGTGAAAACAGTGACCTCTGGTGGTAACGGACACGTACGGCAATAAACCCCATGACTACACACTGTACGTACGTCATTTTATGTGCACACCTACGTAGCCTACACACACAACTATAGCTATAAAGCCTAGCCTGGATGGTGGTGTTGCCAGTTCTTTAGCTCAACCAACATAACGGGAACCTGTGGGCCATAAACATGTAACTAGACCTACCGGGAAAAAATGTGTGCACGTACAGTCGGGAACAATAGTCTTTTCACTTGTAGACGAAAATTGATAAGTGGTCGACTCGAACACCAATGAAGCGTCAAACAGTTTAGAGAGAGAGAGAGAGAGAGAGAGAGAGAGAGAGAAGTGGGGCAGGAGATGAGAACTAATTATAGGAATGAACGAAGGAGGGAGAGAAAGTGGGATAGCTTGCAAGGAGCGGGCATGCATTGGGTGACACAAGAGGAGGGGGAGAGGAGGAAGAGGAGATGCAGTAAAGGATGAGGAAAGGGAAAAGTAAGTAAAGAGTTTTGGAGGTGAAGAAGAAGGAAGGAGAGGTGTGAAGAAGGGGAATATTGGGAGAGAAAATGGGTGGGAAGGAAGGAAGAGAGAGGGAAAGGAGAGGAAGGTGTGAGATTAGCAGTGAACGACAAGGGGCTGGGAGAAGATTAGGGAGGAAGGAGAAGGCAGGAGAGAAAGATGACTAAGAGAAGAAGGAATGGAGAGAATGAAGGTGGAGTTGGGGAGGGAAAGGAGTCATTGAGGAGAGAGGGTGGGAGGGGGTTACAAGAGAGGAGGGAGGGAGGGGGGTTAAGAGAGAGGAGGGAGAGCCATGGTAACAGTGATGTGTGTGGTCATTACTTACTCCGCTAGGCTACTCCACCAAGGCACTAACCCCACTGTGCATGCCTTCCTCGAACTTACTAAACTTACAATCTTACTTTACCTTTTATAAACATAATAAATTTCTTCCAGTCCTACTCTACCATTTCTAAACATAATAAACGTCTTCCACTTTTCCTCTACCGCCCTCAAACCTATTAAACTTCCAATCCTCGGCTTTCTCCAACCTTACCAAACTCCTTTCATTCCTCCCTTACCTTCTCCAAACTTACTAATAATCTCTTTCAGTCCTCATCTTCTTTCTCCAACCTTAACAAATTTCTTCCAATCCACTTGTAGGCTACTGTACCTCATCCAGCAATCTTACTAACTATCTCTAGTGTTCTATTCCCCATCTCTATCACTCTTGTATAATCCTTCGAGCATAATATAGGTGCCCAATCTCATGCCCCTTTCTATTTAATGACAAGTCAGCAGTAATAATTGGGAAAAGGGCTAGGACACGTAGAGATAATTAAAGGTACACACTCTGGTGGTTCGTAATATAATCATCACTGAAGAGAATAAAGGTGTAATATGGCCATAACCTTCTGACCGTAGCCGACCGCAAACCACTGATGCTGAAGAGAATATACTCTCGTGACGGTAAATTGAATAGTTATTTGAGATTCTTATTTGAGATCCGTATTCTCCAATTAGTAAAATAATCGAAGTCGTCTGTTTCCCGGCACCGCTTGGAGAAATTACTAGCCCTCCATTTTGATCTCAACAGAGTATCGATCCCCCTCAAAAATCGTAACTTGAGGGTTAACAACCGGACGAAATGAAGACGAGGCGGAGCTAGAAGGGGAGGGGCTATGTGATGTTGGCGTGGACTAAAAGGCAATACACTTCCTGCAAACTGTACCAAGAAACACATTACCCCAACTCTAGTGGACCATGTTTGTTTTGTGATGTAGTTTGTAGGAAGTGGAAGCCAAGAGATCTCCGGGAACATCATCACAAGTGCTATCGCTAATTCAATCACGTACCGGTAGCCCGAGATCTGTAGCAGAGATATAGACGGGAACAAATATTTCTTGTTACGGTCCACAGAATACCTTCCATTAAATATTTATGGGTTATATGGTGGTTACTTCCTTCTGTGTGTATTATCTACCACTATCGTTCCCACTACAACTAGCTAACTATTAACATCATCTCCACTACAATCAGCTACAAACATCAACCTCAATTCATCCAGTTATCAACATTAACCCCAATACAATCAGCTCCCAGCATCTCCCTCACTCCAATCAGCTACCAACATCTTCCTCACAACAACAAGCTACCAATATCGTCCCCACCACAACTACCAATAATTCCTCCAGTTACCACCATCCCCACTTCAGCCACAACCACGCACCGACCCTTTAAAAAGCATTGCACGGATTGCCACTAACTCACAGTGTGCATGCTCAATGTTCAAAATGTTAGTTTGGGAAAGAAGTCAAGTTTAGAAAAAAGGAAGGGTAAGGAGGGGGAAGGGACGACTTCTATCCGTACGTGTAGAAATGGGAAGAATGGGAAAGGAAGGGGAGGATTTTGATAGGAAGATGAATAACAGAAAAAAGATAGCGGGGAGTAGAGAGGAGCAAAACGGGAAAAATTTAGGGGAAGGTTATGTAAGGGAGTTAGGGAAAGGATATGGAGTTGGAAGGGATTGGAAGGATAAAAAGGAAAGTGCTAGAGTAGGAAGGGAAGGGTATGTAAGGAAAGTGTTCAAGAAAGAATGGAAGGAGAGTTTTGGAGAAAGAAGGTAAGGAAAGCATTGGAGAAGAAGCGAAGGGAAGGAGTTGAAAATCTTGTTATGACTCAGCTTGTCTGGAGGTGATGCAAAACAGTATGTGCCTCGCCTTAACTTTACCTACCTTCCTTGCATACCTCCACTCCCACCTCATCCTCCACTTCTACCTCATCCTCCTCTTCCCTCCACTCCCTCCTTATCTTTCCACTTCTACCTCATCCTCCTCTTCCCTCCACTCCCATCTCCTATTGCTCCACCTCCTCATCACTTCTAACATTCTTCCCACCTCCTGCATCTTGTCATCTGTCCTTCTCATTATCCTTCACTCCCATCTCTCCTTCTCATTATCCTGCACTCCCATCTCTCATTCTCATCTTCCTGTACTTCCATTCTTCTGATGCAGTTCCACTTCCTACATCTTCTCATCTTCTTTCCCACCCACCTCTTACATCTTCTCATCTTTCACTCCCATCTCCTGCATCTTATCTCTTCTTTTCTTCCTTGTCTTTCTCTACTTCCAATCTTCTGCAGTTCCACCTCCACTTGCATTCCTCCCACATCCTGTATCCTATCTCTTCCTCCTCCTCCATTCCTCCCAGTGAGCAGCCAAAGATGGTTCTGTGTCTGCCTGTTTAATATGAGTCGGGGAATCTTGTACTCATCACTGTAGCTACCAAACCTATGTCCTGGTACGAAAACTACATGGACATTACAAGAAGCCATTTTAGTATTGGTTGTCAGTACCTGTTATAGGCCTAGTCCATGATCTTTAATTGCATGTGAGGTTACAGCATCTGGCCACACACTATCTCTGACCCTTCCACACTTTCCCTCACTTCTCACACTGTCCCCCTCCCACTCTACACACCATGTCTAAACTTTTTCTCTCTCTTATCAACAGTTCTGGGAAATCATCAGTGACGAACATGGACTGACAGCGTCTGGCACCCTCAGAGAAAATGTCCCCCATGATGTCCGAGAACTACAACTTGAGAGGATCAATGTTTACTACAGGTGAGCCAGCCTCGGACTGATAAGGTGCACTGATACCAGTAGTGTCCAATATTCAAGCCATTATCAATCCTGGAATATATATATATATATATATATATATATATATATATATATATATATATATATATATATATATATATACTACATTATTATATTAGATTATGTGCACCTATATTTTGTCTCATGAATCGGTAATTAGTCAGTCCCAGCCAGGGATTCAAATAGAGAGCAATTCATTTATCTAAGTGGTTGAAAAGAAATATACAGGACTGTATGAATAAACATGATGCACTGATCAAATTTATAAACTCTGCATAACCAAATCCTTCCAAACCTGTATTATGGTACTGTACAGTTTTATGTAATGACCGGGCTCTGGTGACAGACCTAGGTATGATCCATTGGCACAAAGATATGTCTAGAAGGTTGCCCCAGTCTAAGTTAGGTAGACTTTGTAGACTGGATGGGATTGGCTGATTCTCAACCTGTTTGTGACAGTTTGTACTTATGTTCGGATTAAAAAATAATGTTTCCAGTTCACTTAATATAAGAACATAACTTCAGTGTGTGTGTGTGACAATAATTTTTTTTTTTTATGAGGTGATAAATAGAGACTTATACTGTTTTTCATCTGGAATAATTGAAATAGTTCCCTGTCTTGTATAGAAAAGTAAAAAATGCGATCTAGGCCGTGTGTACCATAGTATTACTGAGGTTACAGGCGAGCATTACTCCTACCCACAAAATGTACATGCAGTGATGTGTATTGATTTAACCTTCTACTGACATAAAAACAATAATGATAATACTGTACAGATGTCGTTAGTATTGTAGTTGTTTCAGATATAAAATCTTTGTGTTTGTCTGCTGCAAATATTAATGTATATTGTTACAAAGCCATCAGAAAATATAAGGATTCGTGCTCAAAGTAAAGAAAAAAGCCATAGTTGTAAAGATTCAGTGATATACACTTTTGTTATAAAGATTTACATCCACAGTCCAGTACAGTAAGCCTTTGATTTCTAGGTCAAGTTCATGATTAAAGCCACATTTTCCTACGACCCATATTCTTTCCTACTCCCACGTCTCAGTTCCCTCTGCTGCTCTCCCTCTCTCCAATCATAGTCCTTATACAGTATACCCTTCCCCCTCACACATTATCCAAGTCCTGACCGACCATGAACCTGACCTGATAGCACCTTAAAACAGTGTAATTGGACATTTAGCACAGACATATAGGGTTACGGTACCTTAGGATATCAATAAGAATACTCTGTAATACAGTAATGAATATCTGTTATTATGTATGGCACTCTTCATTTACGAGGGCCCAGTTACACTTGTTATGGTATACCATGTTCCCCTTCATTTCTGCCCCACCTCTGACCCATTTTCCAGTTTTGTGTCTTTCCTCACCTCATTCTTACCCTCTCCTAAATCCCTGTGTTCTCTTATAAGTCAGCCCTGCCATTGGCCATTCTTCCCCCTTTTGTTTTCATTTGCTGGTCGACTTGTCCCTATATATCCCTATCTCATTAAACTACTAGTGTTGCCTCTAGTACAACTTCCTTCCTTGTCCTTGCCTTTTTTCCTAATTCATGCCCCTACTCCACCTACCCATTGTGCCCTCCCTTCATCCCTCTTCAATCCAACCCTTGCCCTTGCCCCCCCCCCACAAAAACTTCATTCCAACTCTTGCCCTTGCATCATTTCCACTGCCCATGTCACCCTCTACCCACCCCAATTTCAGCCCAACTCTTGTCATTGCCCCTGCACGTTTTCCCCTGTCTTTGCCCTCGCTCACCCACCTCAACTTCAATCCAACTCTTGTCCTTCCCCCTGCACCTTTTCCCTTGTCTGTGCCCACCCTCCCCCACACCCAACTGCTGTCCCCCCCCACTGACCTGGCCCGCATCTCAGCGAGGGTGCCCCGGGGAAGTATGTACCCCGGGCCATCCTGGTGGACTTGGAGCCAGGGACCATGGACTCAGTGAAGGCCGGGCCCCTGGGAGAACTCTTCAAACCTAGCCACTTCATCTTCGGTATGTCCCAGCGCTATCCTTCCTCTCCTTACCTGTCCTGTCATTACCTAACCAAAGTTGACCTTACCTGTCTTGTCGTAACCTAATCTGGTATCTGTCTTACTATCCTAACCTTATCTTGCTTTTATAATCTGGTTGCCTTTTATAACCTAACCTGTCTTATCCTAACCTTTTACTGTATGATCTGGTACGTGTCCTATAATGACCTAACCAAAGTTAACCTAGCCTCTTGACCTATGATGACTTGTACTAACCAACCTAAACCTTATCTAACCTGTCCTAATCCTAACACACCTAACCCAATATGTCTTGTCCTTATTTAGCCAAACTAATCTTTTGACCTGTTCTAAATTATCTGATTTGGCCTCACTTGACCTGTATTCTGCGGCATGGCTTTGTCTTGGCTTGAGTGAACACACAGATGGTCAAATAATTGTACAGTACAACCTGACTCCAATGTCACTGCCGTAACTCGCCAAGTAAGGAAGCTAATGAGACTTTATCGGTGAATTGGAGCTACTGATTCCACCAAACTATGCCAAGAAATAACAGGCCAACTCATGGTGAGTGGGCAGACAGTTTCAAGGAATTGTAAGTTTCAAATTTGCTGGCAAAATCACAATCTCATTTCTGCCAAGAAATCTTTCCCCAACAACATGACATGATGCGGTGTTGAGCTTCAATATATCAGTGTTTAGCATAGTCATTACTAAGTAATCTTACAATACGTGTGTCCGTGTGATGATGCTTAGCAAAAATAAATGTTTACCAGTCACCACTTGAGAATAATAACTACACCTTAGTGTCTGTGTGATGTTTAGTAGTGCTTAATGCTAGACCAAACTAATTACACCTAGTGCCTGAATGATGTTTGTTGTTTATAAATGTTTAGTGTAGATAGTTATTACACCTCGGAGGATGACGTACAGTACCTTTGGAGAGCACATTGCTGATTATCAAGCTGATGTGTTTAGGTAAAAATATGTATGTGTTTGTAGCTCATTCTGATTTATTTATGCATTTCTCGTAGCTTGTATTGGTATGTTGCTTGGGGTGTGTGTTTGTGCCCTAGATTTTATTTTTATTAATTTTTATTAAGGCCACTAACAACCTTAACCAAAATTATCCCCTAGAACAATGCAGATTGTTGAGGTTTAGTATGTTTACCAGAATGGAACTCCAGATGGTACTTGACTTGTAGTTTACTTTGCCCCGTGAGCAATCTTTACTTTTGTCATGAATTAATACAGTAACACATTCCTTCTGTTTTATGTATCTTCCCTATCTATCTACTTTCCCTTGAATCCAAGGTGAGAGGGATAGTGAGAGAGAATAAAAAAGAAAAACAGAGAAGATAGGGGTGTGTGAGGAATTGCCTGATTAAAATAAAGTGAAAATGGTAATCCTGTTAACATGAATGCATCTGTCCCCTATGCTAGAGACCCCCTGAAGGGACTTTGCTACACTTCTCTCTCTCTCTCTTCTTGGATATGAAGGAAGCTGTGACCCTTAAGAAATAATAAGTACTCTATACAGGCCTGTTTCCTCCCTCCCCCACAAAAAAATGTATATACTGTAGCTGCTTTCCCTGAAACAAGTATTGTAGTGTCTGTCCTTACTACTTCAACTTTTATATGTACAGTACTGTACTCACTCTCCTCAGAACTAGTAGGTTAGCTGTCTTAACCCCTCAAGCAACCTTCAGGAACAGTGTACAAAATTTCTCATTTAAAGGGTTGATCACACTTGCACCTTTTCCCTTTGTCTTCTGCTCAGTTTTGTGAGTATCCATTATACTTAGAACACATGTGATTTGAGGATGAAGGAAATCTTAGCATGAACAGAGGACAGAGGAAAATGTAATAGTGTGATACCCACTCAACTTAATCACTAACAACCTAACTAACTCCACGACCACCACGATCGGCTTCTCCCAGCGAGGGTAACAAGAGCAAGTTTGTGCCCCGGGCGGTGCTGGTGGACCTGGAGCCCGGGACCATGGATGCGGTCAGGGCTGGACCCCTAGGCAAGCTCTTTAAGCCAGAGCACATCGTCTTTGGTCAGTACATACAATACACACAGATGGAGAGAGAAAAGGAAAGGGAAGGGACCTAGTTGGTGATACACTGAGGGAAGTTGGGCATGTAGCTTGGGAAGAGTCATAAACAATAGAAACAGGAAGTAGGACACATTTAATACAGACAGAGACATGGACAGCGGAAAATACAAGCATAAGGGAATCACAGCAATGGGGGAAGGAGAAAGACACAAACAGTACAGTACACTTTATGGAGATATTTGGTACAGTATATGGAGTTGTTTGTACAGAAGGAAACAACTAGAACACATGTAGGAAGAGAAGACGGAGCTGGCAAAGAACTATTATAACTAATATGTCTGCAGAGAAATTATTTGAATTTGAATAAGACAAGAAAAGTTAGTTTCTGGTAAGTACTGGATAAAGAATCTTCTCACTTTCAAGTACCAAAGATCTGCCTAGTGATGACAGCTGATGGTATTGTACTAATGTTTGTATGATGCCGCCTTGGCCTTGCCTGCCTCTTGCTTATTATATTTTATGCATGCTTACTTCAGTCAATTAACTTTTAACTCCTATGGTATTTTAATAATGATGTATGGTTTTACTGTATTGCTGTATGTTGATTATATTTCAAAGTACTACTGTAGATGTGTTTAAATTTTAAATTCTGTTCACTCTTATTTGCATTTTGATTTTTATCTGTCTTTGACTTTTCATAGAGTATTTTTGTTTTGTTGAATAATATTTTGTTTTTAATTTGTTATCACAACTTACATAATTGCAGAGCACCTCAGTCATTTATTCTTAAAAAATAAAGAGGTTGTGAATTTCTTCCACCATAAAGTTTCTGTGATTTCTTAAAAGTTTGTCACCTGATGTAAACTATAAATATTTTTTCAGTTCATTCCATTGATTTTCCAAAGTTTTTGAGAGATATTACATTGTTAATTTTTTCTCTGAAATTCCGTTATTCACTCTCTTGGTTAATAACTTCCTTAGTTCTGCAGAGTATTGTTAATATTTTGCTCCTGATGACATGAATCCTTGCATCTACCTCGCAGGTCAGTCAGGTGCAGGCAACAACTGGGCCAAGGGACACTACACTGAGGGGGCCGAGCTTGTCGACTCTGTACTGGACGTGGTGAGGAAGGAAGCTGAGAATTGTGACTGTCTCCAGGGCTTCCAGCTGACACACTCTCTCGGGGGTGGTACTGGCTCTGGTTTGGGTACCCTCCTTATCTCCAAGATCAGAGAAGAGTTCCCTGACAGGATCATGAACACCTTCTCCGTTGTGCCTTCTCCTAAGGTGGGTATTCAACCTGCTTCTTGTTTTGCCAATATTGTACAATATACATTTTCTCTTCTTTTATATTCTGTACTGTCTCTTGACAATATACCCAACTTTTTATAATGTACTCATTTGTTGAATAGAATACTGTAGAATAGAATACTGTACATAGATTGGGTTTAATAAAAAGTCTTATACTACTGCTTAAGACAATGTTTCCTGGATTACTTTGGAGGAATCAGGTTCGTACAAATGACTAACTATATCGTATCCCAATTAACATATGTGTCTGTGTACTGCAGGTGTCCGACACTGTTGTGGAGCCTTACAACGCCACCTTGTCCATCCATCAACTGGTGGAGAACACCGACCAGACCTACTGCATCGACAACGAGGCTCTCTATGACATCTGCTTCAGAACGCTCAAACTGGCCAACCCTACATACGGTGATCTCAACCATCTGGTGTCTTTGACCATGTCCGGTGTCACCACCTGTCTTCGCTTCCCCGGCCAACTGAACGCTGATTTGAGGAAACTGGCTGTCAACATGGTGCCCTTCCCCCGACTCCACTTCTTCATGCCCGGGTTTGCTCCTCTCACCGCCCGGGGATCACAACAGTACCGTGCCCTCACTGTGCCTGAACTGACCCAACAAATGTTTGACGCCAAGAACATGATGGCTGCCTGTGACCCCCGCCACGGCCGTTATCTCACCGTGGCCGCTGTTTTCCGTGGCAAGATGTCCATGAAGGAGGTGGATGAGCAGATGTACAATATCCAGAGCAAGAACTCTTCATACTTCGTGGAATGGATCCCCAACAACGTCAAGACAGCAGTGTGTGACATCCCACCCCGAGGCATCAAGATGGCCGCCACCTTCATTGGCAACTCCACCGCCATCCAGGAGCTCTTCAAGCGCATCTCCGAGCAGTTCACGGCCATGTTCAAGCGCAAGGCTTTCCTCCACTGGTACACCGGAGAGGGCATGGACGAAATGGAGTTCACAGAGGCTGAGTCCAACATGAATGACCTGGTTTCAGAATACCAGCAGTACCAGGAGGCCAGTATTGATGATGAGGAAGAACTGGGAGACTATGAGGATGAACAGGAGACTGCATAAATTCCACCAAGGCAGGAGGCAGGCAGGCAGGAGAGGAAGAGGAGGAAAGGGTTGAAAAGAAGAGAAATGGAAAGAGAAAATTTGCAACATGCAAAAGACAGACAAGACTGAGATGACATTCCAAAACCATAAAAGAAGACATGGTTGGAAGGAAAATGAAAAGGGGGAATTCTGCTACAAGTTAAAAAGAAAGATTGAGGAGAAAATTCCAAACCATGTCACAAACGTTTAAGATTGGATACTTGTAGAAAAATCAATAAAAGACACAGGGTATAGATTAAAAAAAAATTTCAGTACAAGGAAAAAGTTAAGAATGTGAGAAAGGCTTATAAAAAAGGTAGCCATTTTGACCCACTTCTCTTCCTAATCTGACCTAACCCGCAAAAAACAAATTAAAAAAAAAGGTAAACGGAAATACATTTTTAATATATTTTATCTAACTTTTGGTATTGTCTAGCTGCTCTCTTGACCAGTGAAGAAATTGGCAATAACTGAAATTAGCACCAAAATTTCAGGACCTCACGCCTGTGATTTCAAAATGCTTTAATTTGTAAGGAATTTTGTGATTTCTAAAAATGCTTCACCAAAAATCTTCAAATCATTCCAGTGTTTGTTTTTTTCCTGCATCCTTGAGTTTTCACCCATTTTATCACATTATTTTATGTAGGTAAGTTAGGCAAAAGAATGTAAAGCTAGAATTATTCCATTCCATTCAGTAATATATTCCTAAGGTATTTGGTCCTTATGCTCAACACGTATGATGTGCTTTTGCATATGTTAGGTATGCTTAATGCTGCTCACTTAGTCATATTACTCTCACAGCCTTTTGAGTAATCCATCCAGTGTATTAAAGTGTATAAATATAAACACCAACTGTGCTTTACAACTTCAATGAGCAGAAAAAGAAGAATGTAGAACTGTTTAGTTATGCACCAAGAGTTTGTCACGGAAGTACAGGGAGAGTAAAAAAAGTTTATTGTATCAATCATTCCATCATGTTTCTATTATATGGAGGACTCTTAGCAGTACAGTACTGTACATGCTTGCTGGTCTGGGATTTTTACTATCTTATTTGGTGTAAAAATGGCTATCAGCTTCTCCATCTTCACTGTGCCTTATTGGAGTCCTCATGAAAGTATATTTTCTGTTCACTTTCAAAATGCTTCATCTCAAAAGTATAAAACTGCTCTAAAAGAATCCTATAAAGGACCACAATCAAGAACAATGTCATCGTATCCTTGTGCAGTACATTGTGCTGTTGTATTGGGTATGTCAGAAGTGATTGTGAATAATACAATACCATTTAAAGTAATATAAAAATAGTCTTTCAGTGTCTTATGTAGAGTATGACACAAGAGTAGCCTGCAGTTGTTTTCTTTAATGTCTTCCATCATGGTACAGTAGTAGTAGCTTACCAACAGATGGCCCCAGAAGAAAAACCAATGAGGTATAATAAAACTCTTGGGAATACCTCATGACAGTGTTCTTGAATATTGGTCTCGTGTGTCGTGGTTTGAAAGAAAAGGTGTTGGGTACTTTTTATACATTTCTACATCTGATGGTACTGGAGACCTGTAAATATTTCTTCATTTAACTCGAGGCCATGACCTTGTCGCATTAATTAGAGATGATCAACTTTAAATAGAACTACAAAACAACTACCTATACTTTATATTATAGGAGTTTCGGCCTTATGCAAGAATATCTGGTATTGTCAATGGCGTGGTAATAGTACAATGACTCCCGACACACAGTACAGAGCCATTGTACCAGTAATATCTGTGGTGTTGTCAATGGCGTGGTAATAGTACAATGACTCCCTACAGTGCCTACACACAGTACCAGAGCCATTGTACCAGTACTGTTCCGTCGTCAACTCCATGGATATTCTTGCATATTTCCCCTTGTTTCATGGGAAGGTTTGCAGGAATTGGTAAACTTTAATTCGATCAACATCTCACGGATCCTATAAGAGAATGACTGAAATGGTCTCTCTTCATTGCCACCCTTGCCGAAAGTAGAATTGTAGCCTGATATTGTGTGTAGCTTTGTCTATCATATCTGCCTACCACAGCCTTAGTATTGATAAATCCATCAAGCTTATTCATACCACACCATGTGTATCACCCATAATCTTCCCCACACCATTTTGAACTCCCACATTACCCACACCATTTAATACCCACGTTGTTGCCACGCCATGTTTGACACCCATACACTACCAACACCATTTAAACTCCTACTCACTAGCCACACCACTCTTTACACCCACACACTACCAACACCTTATCTGACACCCACACTTGTCCAAAATCATATCTGACACCCACACACCAGCTCTCTGCTCACACCACTTTTGACACCCACACTCCCGCCCATACTATAATATACCCTTTTTGGCTGGCTGTGACCCCCCTCCTACGTCCACTCGTCTCGCTCAAGCCTAGTGCCCGTGTTTGGTAAGGTGCCTGTGTACTTACTCATCCATATTCACCACAGCTGTCCCTTATATTGTCATGTCGGCCCCCCTCCATCGATGCCTCTTTCTACCTACAGTCAACATCTACATATTTCAACCCATTCCTTTACTCTTCCATGTAGAGACTCACACACTCTCTGTACCAATACTCATCCACTCCCAGCTCTATACACACATCCACATCGAGTAATCCACATACACACATTCTGTATCTACTTTCATCCAAGGCCCTGCAAATCCCATCCACTCCCAGCTCTATACACGTAGGCCTATCCAGTTATCAACACATACGTACAGTTATTCTCGCTATACTTGTGCTTTCATCCACTTACAGATCTATACATACATCCAGTCAACCCTCTATGCCCAAATTTACATACATCTAGTCAGTCACACGCACACACATTCTGTACCTACACTCATCCATGCACAAATTTACACTTCCACGCTCACAATCCTCCACCTGCAAACACGCTAACACATTCTCCATATTTACATTCACCCACACATACTTTCCTGTACACACACACACACACACACACCTGCTCTTCAACTTTCTCAGCCCACACCCCCACTCCTCCACGCCCACACACACACACACATTCCTCCACGCCCATATACATCTGCCTCCACCATCCTCTTATACGGCACAAAATAATAAAGGAAGGAAAGGAGTTTGACGCGTGGTTTTCCATGTGCCTGTTTAGTGATATAACGTGTATGAGGTATGGGGGGGATCCTAGCAGCTTTCCATTCATTATAACTGTCAGATTATACACTGAACATAATTTGCAGGACATGGGGCCGCGTGCAAGAAACTCCGTGGTGTTGACGATGGTGTGGTACTGGTCCGAAGCATATGGCTCTGTTGTAGTGTGTCTCAAGACCAATAGAATACTCTATAGTCAATTGGTCTTGGTGTGTCTTGTGAAGTCATTGTACCAGTACCTGCACGCCATCGTCAACACAATTAGGAATGTTCTTGTATATGGCCTTAGATCTCGTCACTAAGGGGGGGGGGGGGGTACACGAGTGATGACTAACAGACGCTAATTAAGTATATTCATGTGTTGTCATGTATAGTCAAGTACTAATTACATTGCGAACATTATTTTCACGAGCTGAAGAGATTTATGATAAATAGTAGGCTACAATAATATAAAGCAATTCTGTCACCAGTTTCATGGAATCACCAAAGAGAAAATTTTGCGAGATAATATAACTAACCATATAACCTGCTCAATTTAAGGGAAAATGTATGTGCTTCTGTCTGTGTCGTGACGATGGTGGTGGTGGGTGGTATGATATTGTTACATTTTAGTATACCATGGAGCCATCGTAGGAACAATTAGCCCCTTGTAGTACCATGAATAATGTCTTAATTAATTAAATATGGCTCATAGTAGCCTACACGTCACGGTCCCGAGTTCTCCGTCTTATTATTATTATTATTAATATTAATAAAAATATACAATCGCAGTTAAAACTCTAGACACATTTTAATTCTTTCTCTAATGGTGACTTTGTGAATGTCGGGAATGAAACCCCGTAGGGGGTATTGACTGCATTAGTGATGTGGACAATACTTTAAGGGTTTTGGCGCCCTTTCGGCCCCAGCCACTAGCTTTTAGTTCTTCAACTATCCCTCTTTTCTTTCTATTTCCTTCCTGCTTGCTGTCTCACCTCTCTATCACCTTTTTCTGGCGCTATATAACCTCGCAGTTGCGGCGCCTAATAGCCTATCAATCAAGCAATCAATCGGGAATGAGACTAACCAATGCTAACCAACTATTCGGCGTGAAACAGTGGGCCGTATGCAAAAATATCAGTGGTGTTTACGATGGTGTGGTCCCGATACGATGGCCCTGTCTTTTGTTTCTTGACCTTGGTTTGTCGTGCCGGTACCACACCATCGTATGCACCGCATATGTTCTTGAATATGGCTCAGTGAATGATTAATGGAGAAAGTATGTGTAAACAATGTTCCTATATGGTTCTGTTGGGAATGAATAAATGAAACGGAGTACAAAACAATTACGAAATAGGCATACATTAATTACTCACCTATTTTGTGTGAAATAGTAAACGAATGATGCACAAAGTAGGCAAAAGTATAAACAGTGTCCCTAATATATGGTTCTACTGGGAATGAAAAATATAAGGTTCTGCTGGGATTGAATATATAAATCAATGAGAGTACAAAACAATAATAAAACAGACCTACCTTACTGTCGACTCTTGCTTGCACTGTAGGCTTCCTTCCGTTAAATAAGGACCCTGTGATTGTGTAAAAGAATTGAAGGTTTCTGATTCCTCCTGACTACCACGAAACAAGCTCCTTCCATAATTATATAGGTGGTATTTAGTTTGAAGGACTCGTTTACCTCCATTTTTCCGACTAGGCTACATCCCAGTGTCCTTTAATTAAGTATTGCGCACTGTCCCTAATTAAATATTGCGCACTGTCACTCTAAATTCACACTTATTAAATTTACAGAGCTAGTTTTTGTGATGTCACTGCATGGATTGGGGGCATGCAGATTATTATAAAACGAGACATTTTAATATTTCACGGTTCTTGCTGGTTTGTGGCATAATTTACACGTGGAAACTATAAATAAACAAGAGAAAAATACTCGATCGTCAACTTAATTTACAATCAAAACACTTTCCACAGATTATAAAATGAAAGACACTTATTTAATTCTTTCACGTACGGGTCTGCCTGTTTGTGGCATAATTTACACAAGAAAACTATAAACAAGATAAAAATACTCGTCAACTTTACAATCAAAACACGTCCACAGTTCCATCACCATGATAATATTCCAAGCTCACTGAAGCTGAGTTTAGTATTGTTGAGTATAATAATATATTGCTCCTCATTACTACTAACTACTATGCATCTCCACTATAACTAAGAGGGAACAATAACGGACGAAGGAAAAACGATAACCGAGTACTGAAATGGTGAGGTTGAAGTTGACAGTCAAGTTGGTGTCATGGCGGAATATTGACAACTACTCATCAATTAAAACTCTAACATATTATTTCATTGATTGATGTATCTTGGGGTGAGTGAGGATTACAAACATTACACAATATCTACATCATATAGGTATTGTTCGAGTTATAACGTTTTCGGTATATATTTTAAATCTTGCGTAAACTATTTATAGTGTGAACCTCATTTGATCACTTAGTCCACTTGTCCCGTGAAAGCCACAGGTGAAAACTCGTCAACCCTTTTTTCTTATGATGTTTAAGTCTACTGAGAAAAGTGTGTCACAATCATACCATAAATTAAGAGAGATTGCCAATCAATTATATGTATCAGTCATGCAGATAATCAAAACAACTCGGCTGGAGCTGCAGTACCAGTACAGTTCATTTGCTGTGTAATGAAGAATAAAGCAGGTACCCTTATTTTCTATAACATTTAGTTTCCATTTTTTCTTGATACGGTATCTGTAGAAAATGAGCCTTTCATAGGCGACACTATGTTAACCTTCGTAATTTCAGTAATAGCTTACACAAGTGTAATACTCGCACACAATTACATCAGATTAGGAATGATATGGCTCAAGAGTCAAAACCATAATGAATTTATTTCATACAAGGTAAACTCCCAGATTGTAATGAATATTTTTTACTTTGCAAGGTCAATTGGAACGAATTACTTAAATTAGCACAACTCGATCTCAAGTCAAAGATGTTTAAGTTCCAATCCTTGCACTGCATAAATTTTATTTGATATTCATATTATGCAGTGGACACAAATCGGTACAGTAGTAACACTCCACCGCATCTTAACCATTATGGCCACACGTATATTTTGAGGATGGGGTAGCGCTCTCCTGTAACACCAGCAGGTATAGCAGCATACACAGCAGACCTAGATAGTTGTATTTTCGAGTACAGTATATAACCATTCAGGAATAACAGTAAACAAATATAATATTTTGAGAAAAATATAATATACAGTACAGTTTTCACATTGATTAAAGGAGTATAATAAATATATAATAATAATAAACGTCATATAAGTTACCTGTACACTCTGGTTATTTAATTTCGTAGTATTAGCTCTGACAGAAATATAAATATAGACTATGGATGATATTTTTTAATAAAAGTATCTTCAAGGAAAAGTTAATTCTCTTCGACGTTGAATTCCTATTATTTAACACTACGAATTGAGCGACGATCGAAGAGCTTTTTTTTCGTCGCGAAGTAGTTTGATAATAAATTCACCTCTATAAAATCTGATAGAAAGTTTTACAAATGGCGTCCACATAATATGTGATATTATCACAACACTCCTATAACTATGATAGAAAACAGACGCCCTTAGTCGTACAAATAGGAGATATGTTTCATGGCATAGTCTGGAGGAATCAGATACACTCCAATGTACCAAAAGTATATTATTATCCCCTTAATTAATCAATCCATCAACGGCCGTAATAAAAAGGTTGCGGCCTGTAGCCACCACCCATACTGTAGGGGTACATACTCATAGGATATCCCCCGTTGTAGGCATATGAAGGATAGGCAGGGGCATAGGCTGGGTAGGCAGGGTAAGGGCGGGGATAGGCATAGGCTTGGGGATTGAGGAAACCACTAATAGCACCCATGACGTTTGGAAGCATATTAGGCTGTTGTTGATGATGATGGTTTTTTGTCATCTTGTGTGTTCCCGCCTTTTTCATCATCATCATGTCATCGGGAAGCGCGCCAACCAGATTCAGTAACAACAAGGCAGCCACTACGAACACTGCTACACGATGCATCTGATGAATGTTTGTTAGTTAGTTAGTTAGTTAATTGGTTGGTGAAATAATGGGTTAGTTACCTAGTTAGTTAGTTGGTTAAATAAATGATTAGTTAGTTGGTTGGCTAAATAAATGGTTAGTTGGTTTAATAAATGGTTAGTTGGTTGATATAAATGGTTAGTTAGTTGGGTAGTTAGTTGGTTAAATAAATGGTTAGTTAGTTAAGTAAATGGTTAGTTAGTTGGACGGTGAAATAAATGGTTGGTTAAACAAATGGTTATAGTTAGTTGGTTGGTTAGTGAAATAAGTGGTTAGTTAGTTAGTGAAATAAATTATTAGTTAGATGGTTGGTTAAATAAATGGTTATAGTTAGTTGGTTGGTTAGTGAAATAAGTGGTTAGTTAGTTAGTTGGTTTGTAAAATAAATGGTTAGTTAGTTAGTTGGTTTGTAAAATAAATGGTTAGTTAGTTAGTCGGTTAGTTAGTTGGTTGGTTAAATAAATGGCTAGTTAGTTGGTTGGTTGGTGAAATAAATGGTTTAGTTATAGCTAGTTAGTCGGTGAGTTATAGGTCGTTAGTTGGTTAAATAAATGGTTAGTTTGTGAAATAAATGGTTAAGTTAACTAGTTAGTTAGTCGGTAAGGTAGTTAGTTGGTTAAATAAATGGTTAGATAGTTAGTTAGTTGGTAAAATAAATGGTTAGTTAGTTATGTTGGTGAAATAAATGGTTAGTTAGTTGGAGAAATAAATGGTTAGTCAGTTAGTTGGTTAAATAAATGGTTAGTTTGTTTGTTAGTTAGTTAGTTGGTGAAGTGAATGGTTAGTTAGTTAGTTGGTTAAAAAAATAGTTAGTTAGTTAGTCGGTTGGTGAAATAAATGGTTCGTTAGTTAATTAGTTGGTTAGTTAGTTTGTGAGTCAGTATTAGTTATTCATTGGTTGATTAGTTAGTTTGTACAGTAGGAAGGTAATTAATATTGTTGTCTGTAAGTAGATAATATAAAAAAAACTGTTGGTACTGCCACCTACGTATTGTAAAAAATAATGTTTATCTGAGGAAGAATATATGATCGACACCGACACACACACAGAGAGAGAGAGAGAGGGAACGCAAAAAACTAGATAGTCTACCATCCTTCCACTTACCACCATGTTTCTTATAAGAGAGAGAGAGAGAGAGAGAGAGAGAGAGAGAGAGAGAGAGAGAGAGAGAGAGAGAATCCACTTAATTACCACCATGAAGTTTTCTGCTCAGTACACACACACAAAGAGAGAGAATCCACTAAATTACCACCATGATGTTTTCTTTTTAGTACAGAGAGAGAGAGAGAGAGAGAGAGAGAGAGAGAGAGAGAGAGAGAGAGAGAGAGAGAGAGAGAGATCCACTTAATTACCACAATGATGTTTTCTTCTTAGGAGAGAGAGAGAGAGAGAGAGAGAGAATCCACTTAATTACCACCATGATGTTTTCTTCTTAGGAGAGAGAGAGAGAGAGAGAGAGAGAGTTAACTTACCACCATCATGTTTTCTTCTTAGGAGAGAGAGAGAGAGAGAGAGAGAGAGAGAGAGAGAGAGAGAGTTAACTTACCACCATCATGTTTTCTTCTCAGTATAATAAAATAAGAGTAGAGAGTGGAGTGTACACAAGGGAAGATGTGTATAAAGATCTCAACACAGAACACGGCTTTATATATCTGCTGCTGCTCCCTCTCTTTAGATCTCCCTCAGTCCCTCCTAGCTAGTCTCCCTCCCCCTCCCCCCCTCCATCTGCCTCCTCTCTTTAAATCTCTCTCCTCCCTTCTTCCCTCCCCCCTCCCTCTCTCCCTTCCCTCCAACTCACTCTCCCTCCTTCCACGTTCAAGGAAAAATTTGCGGTTATATAGATATTACTTTTTCCCCGTCTCTCTCTCTCTCTCTCTCTCTCTCTTGTACATGATGTTCCTATATTACTTTTTCCCCGTCTCTCTCTCTCTCTCTCGTGCTTGCTGTCCCTCCTCTCCCTCGTCTCCCGTGTGCAGACTACATGGTCTTTCTGGCCAAGCGCATTTTATTTCTACTTTATATCATCAACATTTTTCTAGCCCTATTTAACCTATAGACGATTTTCCGACGGACGCAAATGCTCGATTTTTTTTTTTAGAGTGAAAAGTTTTGTCTTGCCTAAGAGAAATCTTCCCACATACACCGTCTTTTCAAGTATAGGCCTATAGAGGTTTTCCCATATAGGCCTACATAGTTTTCCCGGTTAGGCCTATTGAAATATTTCCACATACTTTAGCCTATACCGTTATTTAAGGTAGGCCTATAGGAATTTGTCCCACATATACTGTTCTTCCACGTAAGCTTATAAATCCTTTCCTACATATACCGTTTTTCCACGTAGGCCTATAAAAATCTTTCCCACATATACCGTTTTTCCACGTAGGCCTATAAAATCTTTCCCACATATACCGTTCTTCCACGTAGGCCTATAAAATCTTTCCCACATAGGCTACACCAGTTTGCCAAGTGGACGGTATTCTCTGATCAGACGGTTTTCAGAGATACACGCATGAAGGAAGGAAAGAAGGAATGTAAGGAGGGAAGTAAGAAGGAAGGAATGGTGGAAGCAAAGAAGGAAGAAAGTAGAGAAGGAAAAAACGAAGAAAATAAGCAGAAAAGGAAGCAAAAAAAGAAATAAAGCAGAGAAGGAAATAAAGAAGGAAGGAATTAAGGAAATAAGCAACGAAGGAAGGAAGCAAAAAAAGAAATAAAGCAGAGAAGGAAATAAAGAAGGAAGGAATTAAGTAAATAAGCAGAGAAGGAAGGAAAAAAGGAAGGAAGGATATACAGAAGGAATCAAAGAAGTAAGAAAGCAGAGAATGAAATAAGGAAGGTCAATGTGATGGAAGTGGCTGTATGTAGCCTATGTATGTATGTGATAACTTTCCTTCACCACCAAAGTCACGTGTGTATTGTTTCTCTCACCTCAATGAAGTGTTAGAATGATCCCATATCTCTCTCTTTCTCTCTTTTTCTTTCTCTCTCTCTCTCTCTCTCTCTCTCTCTCTCTCTCTCTCTCTCTTATTCTTTCTTTTCTCTCTCTCTCTTATTCTTTTTTTTTTCTCTCTCCTTTTCTTTCTTTTCTCTCTCTCTCTCTCTCTCTCTCTCTCTCTCTCTCTCTCTCTCTCTCTCTCTCTCTCTCTCTCTCTCTCTCTCTCTCTCTCTCTCTCTCTCTTTACGTGGGATTTTATATTGCTAAAGCCGTGGTTGAGACTCCAAGAACAATCTATAGCATATTATATTCTACATAATTATTGTATATAGTTGTATGTAATTCCTCTCTCTCTCTCTCTCTCTCTTTCTGTCTCGTGTGTGTGTGTGTGTGTGTGTAGGAGTGTCTTGTGTGTGTGTGTGTGTAGGAGTGCATGGTGTGTGTGTGTGTGTGTGTGTGTGTGTAGAAATGTCTTGTGTGTGTGTGTGTGTGTGTGTGTGTGTAGGAGTGTCTGGTGTGTGTGTGTGTAGGAGTGTCTTGTGCGCATATGTGTGTGTGTGTGTGTGTAGGAATGTCTTGTGTGTGTGTGTGTGTGTGTGTGTGTGTGTCCCCTCTCTATCCACACATCAAGGTGAGAGGTTATAATAATAATATATGAGAGTATCTGTGGTAGAGTGATGACTTTCCTTCCTTCCCTCACTTCCTTCCTTCTTACAGTATAGCCCTTGACTCATATCTTAGAAACTATTAATATCTTGTCACCTCCATCAAAGGATTTATATTGAAGGCAAGTATATAATTTGTTGTGGGTTAGGAAGGGGGGAAAATATAGTGTTGGTAAATCTGGAGTAACTAATATTCCTACAAACTATTCTAAGCAACATGTCATCATTATTTTTCTTCATCAGGTCCTGTTTCCTGGCATACTCTGGAGGAATCAAAATACTCCAATATATCAAAAGTGTACATAATTATATACATAGGCCTACATACATTAAAATCTGGAGCAACTGCATCCTCCAAACAATTCCAAGCAACAGGCCACCATTAGTTTAGTTTATAAAAGGGGTTGTGACGTCATCAGAATGGCATTGTTGACAAAATATTATAGTTTGTTGTCTATCCTGATTTGTACATGTAAGAAGACCGTCCTAAGAATGGGATAACTTTTAGGACCAGGGAATATTAAGGGAATTGGAGGCTTCTGATTCCTCCTGACCATGCCACGAAACAAGCTCCTTCCATATAGGTGGTGTTTCGTGGCAATATTTGAAGGACTCGCTAACCTTCAATTTTCTGTCTACATTACATGCAGGGGAAATTCTCTTGTTGATAAATTGGAAGGTCTCTGATTCCTCCAAACTATACCAGAAAACAGATGCCCTATTAGTACCATTGTGGGCAGTTGTTTTATGGCATAGTTTGGAGGAATCAGAGACCTTCCAATTAACCAACAAGAGAATCTCCCTTGAAGGTGATAAAGAGGTGGGACAGCAGCACGAAGGAAATAGAAGGAAAGGAGGGACAGTTGAAGATGTGAAAGGGAGTGGTAAGGGCCGAAGGGACGCCAAAAACTTCTATTAAGGGGAGATTATCTTGTTGGTGAATTGGACTGTCTCTGATTCCCCCAAACAATACCACAAAACAACAGATTAGTTATTTGTACCATTGAGCTGATTTGTTTCGTGGCATAGTATGGAGGAATCAGTAGCCCCCCAATTTACAAAATAGAGGATCCCCCACTTAAGGAGGTTCTTCACTTTTGATACATTAGAGTGCCTTGATTCCTCCAAACTATGCCAGGAAACAGGACCAGATGAACAAAAATAAAACTGAGGTCGGTTGCTTGGAGTAGTTTTGGAGGAATCGGAGACCTTCCAATTCACCCTGTAATCGTGTATGAAAATTGGAGGCTTCTGATTCCTCCTGACCATGCCACGAAACAAGCTCCTTCCATACTGTGTGTTGTTTCGTGGCAATATTTGAAGGGCTCACTTATCTCCAATTTTCTGACTACATCACAGGGTCACTTAATTAAGGGGGTATATAAGCACATTGTTTTGGGTGGTAAATCTGGAGCAAATGATTCCTCCAAACTATTCCAGGATACCATTAATTTTCTTCATCTGGGGATGTTTCCTGGCATATTATGGAGGAATCAAGGCGCTCCAATCTATCAAAAATATACTAACCCCTTAAGTTACTCTGCTGGCCACAAGGTAAGCGGTAGAGACCTTATATAGGGTCTCTAGGTAAGCGGTACATACATACAGTGAAATGCACCGTTGGGCCGAGGGAACAACTAACATAAACATACCCATGCCGTGTTGTTGATGCCACGTCACCTCACTAACTTTTTCTCTCTTCTTTCTTACGAACGATTTTCCTTGATTTTTTTTTTTTTTTTTTCGATGTTCAAAGATCCGATAAAATCATCACAAAAACTGGGATTTCCAACATAGCCCCTCCCCTCAAAAAAAAAATAATAATAATAATAAAAAAAAAAAAAAAAAAAAAATAATAATAATAATAATAATAACAGCATACATAATGATAAAAAAAAAATCATAATTTTTTTACAATCTCGGCTATAGGCTACAAGTTAATTAAGAGAATATGAATTATAATAATGGAAAGTCAAAAGTAGTACGTAGTAGTAGTTGTTCAAACATGTAGTTGTAGTAGTAGTATATACTTTTGGTAGTAGAAGTGTTAGTAGCTAGTCGTATATATATTATATATACTATGTGGTAGTAGTAGTAGTAATAGTAGTAGTAGTAGTAATAGTAGTATATACTCTTGGATAGTAGTAGTAGTAGTAGTCGTATATACTCTGTGGTAGTAGTAGTGTTAATAGTCGTATATATTGTGGTAGTAGTAGTAGTAGTATAGTAGTAGTCATTAACAAAGAATATATAATTATTATACCGTCTGTAGGCTACACTCACGCCTACTCGTAATAGTCCGGTAACGCCATGAAATGAAACGGCCTCGAAAAAAATGATGCCAGAGTATAAATGTATGGATCTCTAGAATAATATTGACTCATATATACGATTCACTCAAATGGCTCACTTTTATTCACCCGGTGCAGGACTTTTGACCGTGACTGTACATGCTGTGTCCCTCGCGGTTTTTTTTTTTTTTTTTTTTTTTTTTTTTTTTTAGTAAATAAATTGCTTCCAACTTCCATTATTTTCACAGGGAATAAATTGCCATATAGCTTCCACCCCACATAACAACTTCCTCTGCTCGGTGGTAAGCGTGTGAAAGTTGAATGATTGACTTATATTATTTACACCCAGACAGCTAGACCTTCCGTATTGATGGCATTATTTATCATGTTTATAAAAGGTCATGCATTCGAGTGAGAGTGACGCATTGATCAAAACACGTGCAAATATATATATTTTTTTAATCCATATTCGTGAATATGATATTTTATTATAATGTAAGTATCTGATGTTTCTATACACGAGGCTATAAAATTCTTCCGAGTTTAAGTGACGTAATAAAAATAATTAAATAATACATAAATAAATAAATAAATAAATAAAACGTGAATTTGGGATATATGTAAACGTGAAAATTGATGGGCCATATTCAAGAACATTCATGGTGCATACGATGGCATGGTACCGGTACAATGGCTCTATAAACAAACAACAGAGCCAAGGTATGTATGTATGTACACTCGAGCTTGTTAATTCACCACCACGCACGTACTTACTTATAGATAGATGTTTATGTCATCTGAGCTAGTAACGCTGTGTGAGGAAAAAGTAATTGCAGGCGAAATATTGTACAGTACAGCATCACGTACGTCGCTCTCCTATGTTCCACTTTTACTCTGATTCCTCCCCAATCAATGTTACCAGCTCAAATGACTAGGAACATCTATAAGTACGTAGTCGCGAATTTTACGAGCTCGAGTGTACAGTCGGCCTCAGGAATTCGTAACATCAAGGGTTCATTACAACTAGAAATTTTTGAACATTATTTTCCAAACACCAAAATTTTCTAGTAATGTTTAATGGGTAATATTTGAATCAGTCAGTAGAACAATGTCTACAGTAGGCCTATGTACAGAATAAAGACCACTTATAACCAATGTTCTGTGTATGAATTCCTGAGGCCGACTGTACCTGCATGTGAATACTACCACGCCATCGTAAACACCACTATGTTCTTGAATACGGCCCTATATATACGAGGCAATCCTTCCGAGTTAGAGTGGCGTATCATCCAATCACGTGGTTTTTAGGACCAACTAGCGAGACCTAAGTAATACCCAAAAAGGAATGAATTTTTGTTTGAGGATGAAAGAAGACCTCCCTAGGCCTGGAAGACCCTGTAGGAAGAGGGAGAAGGAAACAAAGAGGAAGAGAGGAGGGACAGCAAGCAGGAAGGGAGGAAAAATAAAATAGAAGGAAAGAAGGGACACTAAAAGAGAAGAGAGGAATTGGCTCGGGTGCGAAGGAGGCTCCCAAACCTATGATTATACTGAATGTGGCAGGGAGTTAAAATAGAAGGCTACTGATTCCTCCTAACTATATGCCGGAAAACAGACGCCCTCAATGGTACTAATAGGGGATCTGTTTCGTGGCATATAGTTTGGAGGAATCACAAACTTTCCAATTCACCAACAAAAGAATCACCCCTTAAAGAAATGCATGGGTACTATACAGAGATATGAGTGAAATGGACCAAGGAAATGGGCCTAATATTCTGTGAAAAAGGTGAAAATGGGTTCATTATTATTATTAGTAGTAGTAGTAGTAGCTAGTAGTAGTCTATCTTTATCTGGAAAGGCATGCATTATGATTTCATTCCACGTCAAGATTACCAAAGTAAGAATGTATGATCGTGAAAGTCTACGGTCACCGACACTCTTTTTCACTAACAATAAAATTTAACCATGTACTTGTTGCAAGTCATCTGTGGTAAAACTTTAGTAAAGATTCACACATAACTTTTTGCGATATCCTGCTAACAAACATACAAACAAATAAACAAGCAAACCGAACCAAAAACATAACCTGCTTGGCGAAGGAAATCAAATAAATACGAGATTCAACTTTGGTAAAACTTAAATAAAAAGCCACACCTAACTTTTTGCGATATCCCGCTAACAAACATACAAATAAACAAACAAACCAAATAAAAAACAAAACCTAATTAAACTCTCTGGGAGGAAAGTAAACAAGTATAGGACATAGAATAGAGGAATATGATTTAAACGGATTGGAATAATTTGTTGTTGGCTGGGGCTATAGCACAAAAGACGTATGCTCAGTAAAAATGTGCATGTCTAGTGAGTAGTTATTAGACTGTTAGAAAATTATATGCGAGGAAAAACAATATAAATAGCCTATAAGCTTCGTGTTTCTTTCGTCTACTTGCTCCTCAACAGACAAAACAAATAAATAAATAAATATAATTAAGCTCACCTTTTAATGACAAATAAATATGCCAGGCAGGAAACTAGGTCTGGGGCCGGATATAATAAAAAAAACTGATAATAAATAACACATAAACACTCACACACACGCGCGGCACAATCCATACTTATTATCTGTGTTCTCTGCCAGCTGTTCTGTGATAATCCTTTAATTCGTCGTCTGTTGCCAAATTTCTGTGGAGGGGAAACACGAGCAAAAGGAAGCCCAAATTAACCATGTTTTCCTTTATTTACTCTTATTAAATCCCCACCGCCATGTATCTGAGTGGGCCTTTAACGGCAACGTTCCCCAGCTGAATGTTAAAATGGGGCTTGTATTAAAGGTAAATAATGAACTTAAATTAAAAAAAGACTAGTTTAACGTAGCTACTGTATAACCTGTGAAAATGTTTGTCTGGAAAATAAATGTATTCCTCTCAATGCCAAAAGATTTACATAGGAAAATAAATTAAAGATGAGGTGAGAGTGTTGCAAGTATAATATCCTCATGAGAAATTCTTGTTGGTGAACGCACACAATCAAGGTCATTGTTACAATTATATCTTCGGCCAAGTATACGTAAGGCTGAACAAAAAACACCCAAGTCCTCATTCATTTACGTTCATTTGATTACTATTATTATTATTATTATTATTATTATTATTATTAATACTTGCTTCTCTTACTAGAAAGTTTCAGCAGATCTCTTTCTAATTCCATCTCCTTCGAACTATTGAGTATAGATGTATTTTCGTGAAGCTAACGTCCAATTAATGACTCTTTTTAGTATTTTATTACATCAAGCGGATAACAAATAAAAAAACAAATAACAAAAAATAGAGGGAGAAACGAGAAATAATCATGTATGATGGATTTATTAAGGTGGCGGTTCTTCACTGAAACTGTCATTGATTTCCACGGCGTCTTCTCCCCAGCGCTGCGGACACGAGACCCGGGTCACGTAATACATTTCCCTCTTACCATTTTCCTCTCGCGGGACTCATTCCGGAACTTTTCGTGTGGAGGTGGATGCTACGTTTATTATCTGAAGCACTGAAACTAGAAATCGATGCAATGAACAATTTCTTGGCGTACGATATGAAGATAAATGAGACTAGGAACTGTGAAAAATTACCGAAGTCTTGGCAAGATGATGTTGATCTTGGGTCCAGTTTCTTGGCTGTTTGTTCATTCTTCTGTGGAACACTAGCACGAATCTTACCAAAACAAACATTCAGGAATGGTTATAATTTTATCTAAATGTTACCACTTAGGTGTCATCGTATGTTGTATTTATCGAACGAAGTAAATGAAAAATCGAAAAAAAGCTGTCAGCATCGTTCTTCAGGCATGTTCCAGTAGGTTTTATTGTTTATTTTACTGTAAAAAAAAGAATACATGGTATAATAACCTAAAGAAATTGTTTTGTACAATGCCCATTACAGTTTCTTAAAAAAGAGAAACGTGTATAAAGTTTATGAAATACACCAGCAGAAGTGTTATGCAACATACATAACCACAGGAAAATAGTGATTATACTAATGCAATGATACACATTGTGTGTTAAATCCTTTTACATACAATTATTGCTCTTGAAATCTTGCCTCAGGGTCAAGGAAAAGAACGTGCTTTTATATTTGTGAATCTTTCTCGAACGTCACCAATTTCCTTCTGCTTTCTCTGGAGGGCCACCATCTGCAAGCACCAATGAGAACCCGGCACTGAGAAGGAGTACTGCAAAGCTCGTGTTGTGATTGGCTGAGGCGGTAGCGACGTGTACTTAACGTAGGTACGATTTAAACATCCCATACGCTTGTCCTTTGTTGGCGTCAGATAGTAAACATTACCTTCATCTGTGTTTTACCTCGCCCAAGTTGTCATGGCCTAGGATCAGACAAGAGGAAGGTGAGCCTAGGACTATAGTGGAATGGACAGAAGGGGGTCAGGGGGGCAGGAGGGGACGCAACTCAATGAAATAGCCAAGTGAAATCTTAGGAATCGGAAACATTGGCTGGGTTAAAAATTCGCGCATTGCATCCTGCCACCACTGAGTATACATTTTTTTTTTATACATGTTTCCCGGGAGGCTATAATACTTCCAAACACTCCCGTGGCATCTGGTATGTGTGGGGAAACTCAAGTAACATGTGTGTGGCTTTCCATGAACGTATGTATGTGTGTGTGTCAGTGTGTGTACGAGAGAGAGAGAAAAAAAAGTGAATCCAAAATGGTGAAGTTGGTGACCGTGGGAGCCCCCTGGCCAGCCCCACATACACACACACATACATACATACATACACGCACACACACACATACACGTCCCTCCTCCTCCTCCTCCAGTGGCTGTGGGTACTATTGAGTCGAGGAGGGATGTATTAACTTAAGGTCGTGTGTTGTGTGTACCCTGCAGAAGACGTTTTGTTGGTGGTGCCCTTGGCCTTCTCTTTCATCCATTCGTGAGTGTGTGTGTGTGTGTGGTGAAGGAGGTGCTGAAGGAAGGAAGGAAGGGAGATACAGATAGATAGATACCCCAGAAGTTGTTGTTACTGTCTTGTGCCCGGTGAAGGTGGTGCAGAAGGAGGAGAAGGAACAGGAGAGAGAGAGAGAGAGGAAAGGGGTGGGTGGGTGTTATGGCCAAAAGAAGAATAGAAGGGATATACATACAGGCAGGTAAACAGATGCCTTCAAATTGCTGTCTTGTGAAGGAGATGGAATGGGAAAGGGATATCTGAAGGAAAGGAAGTCACACTCACATAAATATACATACAAGACACCTCATATTGTTGTGTTGTAACCTGGTGACTGTTATGTGTATTGCCTTGAGTGAACTAAAACACTAGAAGTACAATATATATATACAATATATATATTATTGATGGATGGATAATTAATATTGACCTATCACAATGAAATTCAGCTTCCACATATATTCATATTACTCACTCATAGGCTTAACTTGAGTGATGAGAAAGCCTGTTATTATTTAAGAAAATGTTGTGTTGATGTTCTATTATTTTTTATGTAAGCCTCAAGATTAGTCACAGCTGTGGAAAAATCAATATTTTCCTCTAGTTTTTTTTTTGTATAATCCATTCTTCCCAGTCCTAATCAATTGAAATAAAAGTATGACAATCCATGTTGACCGTGTTGGACCCTAAAGTGGCTGGATGCTCTGCACAAAGGGGCAGGACTTGTAGGTCGAGGGAAATTGAGGAGTGTAACAATTGAATAATGCATTATAAATACAGTTAGATTTTATATGTTCTAGAATCAGCCTGACTTGACCTAACCTAACCTAATCTGGACCTGGGCAGACTACTGGGATCCAGCCCGGGCCAACTACCAGGACCAAACCAATTGCACTGTTACCCTTTTATTTTAACAGATACAAAACTGGGAATAATGGATTATCCATAAAATAGTACGAAATTATTGATTTTTCCACTGCTGTGACTAATCTAAAATTTTACCTTTTTTTTTCAGAAATTTGTACTTCAAATAGTCTTGGTTGTCTTATTAATATTTTTACATACAGTAATACTGTGATTAAATAAACTTGACCTAACCAAGTGCCTATAGTTGGTCGAGTTCTAATTCTGACAATTTGGTTGGTCAGTCAGGTTAGGTTAAGTATAGGTTAAAGATTCTTTCCTCACAATGTTATATAGTAAGAAATGAATGGAACAAACATATATGAAAAACTATAAAACAAAGGGATATTCATAAGGACCTGTTTTTTAGAGTGAGGAAAAGTGCGGACGTTGATAGTCATTTAAAGGTTAAAGCTTCAGATTTGTTTTTTAGTAGGCTGTGGAAATATAGAGGTAGTTATACCTTACCCAACCTTAAGGTGGTTCAAGATTTGTTTATATAATGATGTCAGTTAAAGATGAGATCCTGTTATTCATATAACAGACTTAACTTATTACTGTATAGGGTTTAAATGTAGGGTACTTGTAAATTGGACACTACTGCTTCATCCAAGAATTAACTAGAGCATAGTATCTAAACTGGTATTTCTGATGAACAGTTCCATTAGGACTTTTCCAACTTTGTTTATGCATATAAGGGTATCTATTAATTTTTTTACCAAGTTATTGTGAGGAAAGATCATCTAACCTAACCCAACCCAACATAACTTAATCCCAAAGGTTACCCCAGTCCCAATGCCAAATTGGGTTGGTTAGGTTAGGGTAGAATGGGTTAGGTTAGGGTAAAGATTCTTCCCTCATAATAATATCTTCAAAAGTGAATAGAACACCAAAAAAATATAATGAAAAACTAAAAGAAGTATGGGAGGAAAAGTCCAGGTGGAACTGTTCTTCAAAAATACCTCTTAACTTATGTGATCAGCTTATGAAAGAGTTTGTAGGAATCAATAGCCTCCTTAACTGCAATATCACCTTGTCTAGAAAACTACCGGTACTCTAGGAATTGCCTGGGCTTCTCCGACTTACCAAGACCCTGGTTGCTTACTGCGTTCCATCTGACTGTCTTCTACATTTAGGATTATCAGATCAGCCCTAGCTGTATCGTAACTCAGAATACCAGGCTTCACATCACAACATAATCAAGTACATAGCAATACACAAACCTCTCTCCCAGGGATAGGGGATGGATGACCCCTTTTATAGTCAAAGAAAGACCCTACAGTATAATAGAAATGCATTGGGGTGCTCATGAGAGGGTAGGAGGTATTAACATTGAACAGAAGTACTGATTAGTGTGGTTACTGTTCATTTGCCATTCTGTATAGTAACTATTATAGTTAATATATACTTTTTGTATAGTAAAGAACTCTTTTATTGTCTTTCCTTTTGTTGCTGATCAGTATTCATAGTCAATATAAACACAGTAGTTACTTTTTGGCAACCCTGCATTATTTCCTCATGATTATTACTTTTATAGTGATTGGCCTAAATGGACAGAAATAATATACTGTATTTTCAGTTTATGTATTTATCTATGAAACATTATTAAGCAAGGATTACTGTGCTGCATTTGTTTCAGGTTTAGAACTGGGTGCCATATGACCTCACTGTTGTGGCACTTAATATCAATCTGTCAGTTGATCAATCAAGATGAGAACTACTGCACAGTACTTTAGTATTTGAATGAAGTGTCATGTGCTTAGGAAATATTGTAGGCGAAAGAATACTGTAAAATATTTATAAATTTCCTGTTGATCTAATGATTGTTGTTATTACAGGCATGCAGTGAGGGACCAGAATGAATCCAGGTGGGGTGGGTTCCCCATATGGTGGGAGTGGGATGCTTGCTGCTGGGGACAGAGTTGGTGTCAAGTCGTCACCTTCTCATGTGGTGTCTGAATGTAGTGGTGGTCTTCTCCCTCAGAACATCACCACCACTACCATCACCACCACTACTACCACTACAACATCCTCCTCCACCACTTCTGCAAGAGAAGTGCAACCCAACCAGGCATCCTTGTCTGGGGAGAGTAGCCTAGGGAGGTCTAACCTGGCTTCCCACCTCCAGCTCAATGGGCTGCTTCTGTCTCAGTTTGGACTGTACAACAGGGTAGTTGAGGTGCCACACACTTCCAGTAAGGATGTGATTACCCCTCACCTTTTGCCCTCCCCCATCCTAAATGTTGGTGAAGGGAAAGGACAGCAACAGCAGCTATCCCCTGTTCCTTGTGGCTCAGGTGCTGCTGTTGTCCCCCCACCTGGCTCCTCCACACACTTTACCAGCACCACATCTGGCTCCACACACATCACAAATCCCACATCTGGTTCCTCCTTATACTTTACAAAACCCTCACCTGGCTCCTCCTCCATATGCTTTACCAACCCCACATCTGGCTCCTCCCATTTCAGCACCACATCTGACCCTTCCACACAATTCATCAACCCCACAAACTCACTGCCAAATGTCTGTGGTAAACGTTATGATCAGTTGACTGTTGTTACAAGTGTACATACAGAAGTAACCGGAAACCTGAGTGGTATTAGTATGTGTGGAGAAAAGGAACGGGTGACTGGTAGTGGCGATGCCGGAACATTACAGAGTCCCGTGGCAGGTGTGAGTGGGGCCAGCTCAGGGACTTATCCTGCCAGGAATGCAGTATTTCCTTCACCTAATAGTGTAAAAACTCCTAAGGGTAAGAGAAAAATTTCTCTTGAAGAAATGGTGAATAAATTACATAAATGTGTTCCCTCAAAAAATGTTGTAAATTGTGAAGTGTCACAAGAAGTACTATCACAGAAATCAATTCCAAGTTTATTATGCATTAACAGTAGCAATGCTGAAGTGAAATCTTCTGAGAGTAGACAGATTATAAGTAATGTATGTGATAATAACAACACTGCCAATAATAATAATGCTCATGCAAGTACTGCATCAACTGTAAAAGATACATTACAAATCAAGGAGCTAAATACTAAATGTCTTGAAAAATCATCAGATCATTGTGATAACCCAAAAGAAGTTATTGGGGCTTCAGTAGAATCTTGTGGTAAATCTTATGCAAGTGAGGGTGTGCCAGTTCAGCTTAAAAGTGACAAAACTGTAGAAAAAAGTGCAGATGATAGAACAGGCAGCATTAAAAGTGTAGACTGTCCACAAAAAGTCACGAGTCGTGTAACTCCTGTACAGGAGGTTGATAGTGATGGATCCAGATTACATCTCTCAGGTGACTGTGAAAGTAGAGCAGAAGGGAGTGGGCAGAGTTCAGGTGGTATAGAGTCTAAGAATAAAGATGCTCAAAGTGAAGTGCTCAACACATTTTGTCTGAAGGGGCAGAATTCCCCAAAAGAAGTGACGACCAGTGTAAGAGGTGAACCAGTGAGTGTGGGAAATGTGATGGACAGACAAAGCGATGCATCTACAAGCGAAAAGAAAGTTAGAAATGAATCTGCAGACGAAAAGAATGTACAAGTACCAACTGAGAGATGTACTGCCCAGTCTCCTGCTGAGTCTGGATATGAGGGAAGAAGCAGTATTGAACCAACAGATAGTGAAACAAGAGACAGTGACATTGAGGTAGTATTTGAGAAGAGCTGTATGAGTGAAACAGGTAATGAACATGCCAAACCAGCCCAGGAAATCAGTGGTAGTAAATTTAAGAATGGTGATGGTGACAAAGGCAGCAGTAGCGTTAGTAATTCGGGCAAGAACATTGAGGAAATTGATTTATCCAAGGGTGACAGTGATTCCAACCCATCTGCCTCATTTTTAAACACAGACAGCGGGCTCGTGCAGTACCTCGAGCCGATTTCCGATGATGAAAACTCCCTCCTTTGTGCCCCATGTCCCTCCTCCTCTGGGCTCTCCTCTGTTTCAGGGGTTCAGAGCAGCTCCAACACACCCATGTTTTCGGACACTCCCTCAGACACCTCGCATGGGACTCTGATGGTCAAGATTTCAGATGCAGTTGCGGCCATCTTGTCTGATGTATCTGATGACAGTCTCCCTTGTTCACCAATAGCTAGTAATTCCAATTCTGTGGATGGTTTTAATTCGGATTTGCAAAGGGAGAAACTAAGTGAAAAAATTGACAGTATTTGTGAAAAACTGGATAGAGATTGTGCGAAAGATGGCAATAGTAAAATATTATCAGGACCACAATCAGATTGTCCTCAGAATAGTGATAAGCCTGCAGAAAAATCTTGCACTAAGGGAGAAATTGTGAGTACTTCAGATGCAAGTATTTCAAAAGATTTTATAGAGGATATGAAAAAGGATGACTCATGTTTCATGAGCCAGACTTTACCCCATGTTTCAATACAGACTGGTAATAAGCAAACCTCAGTGGATATTGTTGAATCATGTAAACCTCCATCAGAGCAGACTCAGGTACACAGTGGTAATAAAAAGTTGGACGTAAGTGAAGGTAAACTCTCCGATAGTGTATGTCAATCTGTCACAAGGACAAAACCAGATGATGAACCTGCCTCAGAAGTAATCTCAGTTGCTATGGAGTTATTACATAATAAAGCCAAGGAAATGGCATCTGTGTGTACAAGGAAGAGTGAAGATACTACTTCAGTGGCTAAGGAGTCTCATTCATCTGAGACAAGTAGTGCAACTTTGAAACTTTCTTCATCCCTTCCAGCTGTTGCTCCAGAACTTCCTCCTCATTTACATTTAGGAAATGATAGCATAAGTTCTTTTTGTCAAATGTCCAAAACTGCTACTGATAATCATTCATGCCAAAACCTTACCTCAGGATCTCAAACCCTTTCTAGTCATGTTGGAAACAGCAATACACCACAGAGTGAGAGAGAGGATAAGGCAGCCCACATGCTTACTTACTCTACCCCCAAGTTGATACAAGATTTACCACCTGTCTTTATGCAGGAATCAGAGCCTTTTATTGATAACTGTGTAGAGCCAAACACTCAGGTGCAGCCTGTGTTACAAGAAGGTGAATCACAAGTCGCTAGTGAGAAACCTTCTAGTGATGCATCATCAGGTTTTAAAGTTGGTCATACTCCAGATGCAAATACTGATGTGCCCAGATCAGACACAGTAAAGCATGCTGGTACTGTTGACATGATTGATCCTCCAAATGATAAAACCAGAATAGAGATTCCTGCATCATTGGAGGTAATGAAACCCGATCATAGTATTTATAATTCTGAAACAGAGGACCATAAAACTAACAGAAATTTTGGTTCCTTGACTTGTGAACCGACTGACACTGAAAATATAGTGACCAGGCAAGGCAAGTCAGATGATTGGTCTTCCAATAAATGCACCTTGTTAAAACTTGACCAGAGCACAGAAAGAGATACAAGTATTGATTCTAGTAGTACCTTATCTGAAAGTGCAATGGAATCAGTAAACAGATGTGTAAGTGATAATTCCAGTATTATTTCTGATGAAATATCTCCAAATGCTCCCATTACCACTGCTGCAATAGAAGGTCCAACCTCTGAGAGTTGCTCACCAGTAAAAGAAGATCCTTTTATGAAAAAAGGAAAGCAGACTACCCCAGTACCATCTGATCTCACTGAATTTTCAGATCCAATATCTGGCATGTCACTTAGGCCTAAGCCAGGAGAGTTATGTGGTGACATTACCAGAGATGAAAGAGAGAATGCCCAAGTGCCTCACCGTGAAAATCTTTCCCTACTACCTGTGTCAGATTCTAGGGAAAGTTCAAGTTTTGCTTCTTGCCTTTCTCCTGTGGCAGAGATCTTGACACAGTGTGATATTTCAAACATGTATACCAAGTCTGTGGAAGAGGAAGTTACTGTTCAACGTTGCACTACCTCGGACAATGCCTTCCTTCCTAATACCTCTACCTCCCTAGATACACACAGTACTCTTGTTGACCATTCAGATCGGCATGATGTTGTGAACTCCCAATTATCATGTGACCAATTACCACAGCCATCTGTAGAAAATATTAGAAAGCAATCCTTGGAAACCAATGTTCCTGATAGTGTAAACACATCTGTAGATCCTGAGTGCCCTGGAGTGAATTTGAACCCTGATGACCAGGAATTGAAATCAGAAAGTGTAAACATTGAAGTCAAAACCCCAGTCTCTGAAGCTGTAACTCCAACCATTGAAGTAAAGCTTGCTACCTCTGAAATTGAAACCCTAGCCACTGAAGTCAACACTACAACCACAAAAATATTATCTCCAATCAATGAAGGTGAAACCTTAGCCTCTGAAATCAGGACTCCTGCCACTATTGTTGAAAACCTAGCCTCTGAAATCAAGAGTCTGACCTCTGAAGTTGAAGCCTCCATTACAAATATTGGAACTTCAGTTGCAGAAATTGAAACTCTTACCGCCGAAATTGATAATGTAACTGCTGAAATTCAAACACCAGTCAATGTAACTGGAATGCCAAACAATGAGGTTGATACTATCACTGAAGATGAAGCTCCACCTACTGAAGTTCCTACACCAGTCACTAACACTGAAATGCCCATTACCGAAGCAGAAATGCCGGCCAATGAAGGCAAAGCTTCAGCCACCAAAGGCCAAATGGTTGATGATGATCAAGCAATAGAACCAAAGTCCTCAGGAGAAAATGCATTACAGCTTCCACATCATGATTCTTCTGAGAGTTGCCAATCACAGCCTGGTGGTGAGGAAGTTACCAGCACCAGTGAGGAGAATGTACAACCTACTTTATCACTGGAGGTGTGTGGTCAATCTGATTCCCATCAGGGCTTGGAATGTTCAGAGTTGGCAGATACTGGTACAAATAGTAATGTAAATAACATGTCTGATATATGTCACATTGGAACTAACAACTCTGCTACTGTTGAGAGTGAATCACTTGAATCTGTGACTTTTAGAAGTAGTGGTATGTCAGCACACGACTCTGAGGTTGAGCAAGTCTCGGCTGTGGATGTAAATGTTTCTGCATCACCAGTTGTAGCTCAAGGAATATCTGATCTATCTGGTGATACCACCCAAGTGTGTAGCACCTTTCCTGTTGATCAAGAACATAAAGAAGAGGATAGCTCTATATCATCACAGATTACTGGAGCAGAAACAGTTGCCACTCCCTCTAAAGGGGGCACTGACAAGTCATCTGAAATGGAGATCCTAATGACAGATAGCATTACACAACAGGAGAACATTTCTGGAGAGCCTATACTGTGTATTGATAATGCGGCACCTGGATTGGTTGAACATACAGTAAATAAAGAAAGTGAAACAAGTGGTAAACCTGTTTTTGGGTCCAAGGAATGGCTGCCAGGTGATGAAACTTGGGAAAATTCTTCACTTGAGGGTAAATCTGCATCATGTGATGCACCAGACAAGGATGAAACAATTCCAGTAGTTGCTAATAGTTTGCCCAAAACTAAAGTGTTCACTACTAGCAGTGTTTCTCCTGATGAGTGCAGAAACAATGTTATTGACCCATCATCTGTAGTTTCCTTAGAGCCAAAACAAGATAATACATTCAATACCACCCCAGATGAAGGTGTTCATTCATTAGTTAAAGAAATAGACACTAATACAAGTGATGGAGGGTGTATGGAGGTAAACCCTGGAACAGATTCAGGGGCAAGTACACAAATAAACACTGAGACAAATTCTGATGTATCTGAAGAAATAAGGACTGAAATAATTTCTGGACCATGTGAAGAAATCACTGCCAAGACAGATCCACAAGCACATGAAGAAATGCCGATGATCACTGAGACAGCTTCTGGAACATGTGAAGAAATAAACATCAAAACAGATTCAAGAGATTGTATGGAGAAAATCACTGACACACATTCTGAAGCTTGTGCAGGAATAAACACAGAAACAACAGATTCTGGAACATGTGCAGAAATGAACACACCTGGCATAGAAGTAAAGGAGTGTGTGGACCCCCTTCCATCCCAAGTCACCGACAGTATGTTGCAAGATCCAATTATGAATGTTGAGCAGAGAAATCGATGCCTGACCAGTGAGTCCTCTTTCACAGTCACAGATATTGAAGAGTGTACTGGGGAAGAGGCTGCCAGTTTAACATCAAAGACGGCACAGATCACGGACTTTGAAACTAAGAGCCCCAAAGAGACATTACCTTCACCTACTTGTGATAATGGAGAGGATGGTATGACAAGTAAGGCAGTTGTAATTAATAAAGATTCATCCCAAGGTAGTGATGGGCAAAATGAGAGCACATTCCAAGATGTACAAGAGAAGGAAGAAAGTGAAGTTCTAGAAAAGAAAGATATTGATAATTTGTGTCCTTTATGCACCATGAGAATTACAGAAACATTAGATAGTCATTTAATTAATAGTCACATATGCAGCACTTTCATTCATGCTAAATTAACTCGGGCATATAAATTTCATATGATGAAGAGAGTAAAAGATATGGCAGAAAGTTTTATTTCTAAAAATGAAATTGATTACAAAGATAGTATCTATGTATGTCGATCATGCAAATTTGCATCAAAGAGCATTGATGCTGTGAGGTTTCATCTGAATTCCCATGAAGGTGTATATCAAGTAAGACCAGGTAAGGCTTCCTGTGGTTGTAATAAGAAGAAGTATTCGTTTGAGTTTCATAAATGGCTGTCATTAATACATAACAGCAACTGTTATTGTTACAAATGCAATTATTATTTTGGATGTGATAATGGGTTTTCTTGTCATGTACAAGCAATGCACTTTATAGAAAGAAAATGCAAAGACTGCAATGCTGATGTTGCACCAGAGGATATGATTCCACATTTAGATCTCCACAAATCTGAGATAGAGTCCAAAGAAGATGAACAAAATACATCAAGTACTGTCGTGACTCGATCAGGTGAAGAAAAGTTAAAACTCTCATGGAATATATATGATAATAGCCTGAATTATTTAGATGGAAAAGACTTTTGTTTGAGTACAGCCAAAAAAGTTGACGATCCAAACTTTGATCGTAATTATTTAAAGTTACCCTTGAGAAATGATGTTGAGGATGCCGTTGTACCTGAGGAGGCAAAACTTGACCCAGGCAAAGATATTTCAAAGTATTTGAAAGACAAAAAGGCTGTCAAACTACCACTTGCTGATAATGATGAAATTCAAAGACAATTTAGTTTTGCAATGCAAACGGCACTTCTCAAGAGGATGACCAAAAAAGGGCGTAGAAGTGCCAGCAGTGGCAACAATTATTCTCGTTCCCGAAAAGAGGATGATCTTTTCACAGTTCTGGGGATTTCTGTACAAAGATCTAGGATTTCTTTTAAAAAGGACAATGTTGACAACAGTGGTACTACTCCCAGCCGGAAATGCAAGGCAAAGTCTGTCTTTGAAAATGTGGGAGAAGCTGGTACTCCAGTTTTAACTCGAACCAGATCAGGCATGGTGACAACGAAGGGGGATCCAGAGGACAAACCTGAAGAGGTGAGGTTGAGGCCCACGGAGGTTGTATCAGTGGTGGATGGGGAATGGGCCAAGGAGCACACCTACATTTGTTGTTCTTGTGGTGCTGGCTACCTCCACCTGGCAGACATCATGGACCACAAGTGGGAGATGCATCCATCAGTCTGGTGTGCACACACTATGATACAAGGCCAAGGTGTGGTTCCTCTTAGCTTCTGCCGGCAGTATCAACCACCTATTGCGAGGCCTCACGTGCTGCCTCTCCCTGAAATTCCTGCGCTTGACTCACCCACCACCAGCACCCCAGACCCGACTACCAGAGAGAGGACCTGCACCAGCTGTCATGCTGTCTTCAATAGTGAGAGCAGTTTCCACTCTCACCTGGTTGAGTGCGGGGGTCTCAGTCTCCTGTCGGCTATGAAGAAGAAGAGCAAGAAAGGATTTAGGTAGGAAATTCCAGTACACTGTAATACTGTAGTGTGGTGTAGTAGTATGAGGGGTATAAAGCCACAATTTTGCTGCATTTTCTAACTGGCTGTGAAGAAAGGCTAAGGGATCAAATATGGGACAGTAACTATTTAGGAAAATTTTTACTTTAAAAGTATTTTACAGGACAAAACCTTGTATTTGTAATTATGCATGTCTATTGAGTAAGTTTTCCAACTTGAATACTGTACATTGAATGAGGTCCAATATTTACATTTACATTTACAAGTACAATATACCCTTGCTAACTCGGATCAATTTGGGGGAGACCCTTGCCGAATTATCTGAAGATACGAGATATCAGAGGGCTTAATTTTGATATGTACCACTGGCTGCATGCACACCCGCCCTCAAACCTATGTGTGCTTTCAATCATATCTCTGGTTTCCATACATATCTGAGCACACACAAAAACATGACAATTTCACAAAAAAAGGATATGATACTGCAAATATATATCTATTAATGTATATTAACATGAAATAAGGTATTGTGGTATGATGGTAGGATGAGGGAGTGTGGGAATCGGAGCTGGTATATCGGGTCAGTTTGTCAGTCACTGGGTACTTGTTGCCACACGGACACATTATTCCCTCGATTTTTGCTTAAGGGTTGATCCAAACAACTGTAGCAACCATAGTTATACACAAAGAGCACATAGCTCATCTTATCTCACGTTAAAGATGTATCTCCTATGCAGTCATCTATAATAACAGAGCAAAGATCAAGTTTGTTAATGGATAATGGACCACTGCTATGAGTCACCGGGGTGATACCATTATGACCAATGCATATGTGGCTCGCTTGGCAGTGACGCGGCCAATTGTATATCATTGTTAATGATATAATATAACATTATTAATGTTAATGGAACACTGCGTGGAGTCGCCTTGGTAATATCGTCATGACCGATGCATATATTTGGCTCCGTGGCTCGCTTGGCAGTGACGCTGCCAATTATATAACAGTACACTGCATCACCATTTTTCTGGCAATATAGTTAATTAATTTAAAACACTTGAGTTTCTTATGCATACCTGTTATGGTAAAAGCATACCGGTAACTATATACAGTATAATGGTCAGTCGACATGGGTATAAATGGTACAGAGATGGTAATTCGAGTTTTGTACAAAATCAACTTGTGTCACTTCTCAGGCTGTAGGCCTTTGGGACGATGCAGCTGAAAAATCTCCTCATAAGCCGGATATACATCCGGATTTATATCCGATATCCAACTTAGTGAGGGTTTACTGTACTGTAGCTATTAGAGACCTCAAGTACGGCCAAGTCATTGTTGATTTTTCTTTATATTGGTACTTTTTCATGTGTACAGATTTCAAAAATTATTTAGTATCCCTTGCTCTGATACCCTTTGCAATGATTACTGTTACAGTGTGAATACATGGTTCAAAATGCCTCGGTTGGTGTGACATAATGTATCTTGCTTACTGTAAGGGTGCCAAAATTAGTATTCTGGAGTAATTGTAGATTCATAGTCATGGGGTACCCTTGAAGTAGAGTCTGGTGAGCAAGACCAGAGGAGGAACAAGCCAGGAGTCCCATGGTATCGGTTGTATTTAGTGACTGATTAGATCATTAGAGGATGAAAGAACATCGCCCTAGACCTGGAAGACCCAATAGGATGAGGGAGCAGGTAATAGAGGGTGAGACAGGCTCAGACAGCGAGCATGAAGGAAAGGAGGAACAGTTGGAAGAATTGAAAGGGGAGAGTGGCTCAATCTATAGGGTTGCCTAGCCCTTTAAAGTACTGCTCATATCATTGCAGGCAATACAGTACCCTCCCCCTTAGGGTTGAATTTATTGATTGTTTATTTAATGTTTGTTGCCCTCAGGAAATGTGATTTTCTAATGTAGTTTCCTTTGTAGGTTTAAGAGACGGAAAGGTCAGGGGGTGCCCAACAACCGGTACGGCAACACCTCTCAGCCCAGTACTCCTCTTAAAGCCAAGAATGGTGATAGTAAGTGCTCATTGAACTCAATCATATTATTACACTTCTGAGTCAAAGTGATTTTTTTTCTGAGTAGCAAGCCAGCTTTGACCTCATGCCTCAATAGTACAGTACAGTCTAAAACTGAAGTTCTTGTAAAAATTTCTAAAGATCTTCCCCTTGGTGATCTCTAGTGGTGGCACTTGTTTCCATGATATGTGTTTTGTGGAATAATTTAGAAGATTCATCAGCCTCCTTGAATTTGTTAACAGCTTTGCAGACCTCATTAGAGTTAACACTTATTTTCAATGTATTTGTTTATATGATTACAGTCTTAGTGCCATATTCCCTATATGGCCTGGTTCTAGCATTTGCATTATTGAATTGATTCATTATCAAACTGGTATTTCATTGACTAGTATGGTACAAATAATAGTGTATTCACCCATAACTTAGTAATGCTTGTTGCCTTCCCCAGGATCATCAGGTCTCAACACTCCTTTGAATGACCGCTCAGCTGCCTCTGCTGTCCATACATGTGGGGTGAAGAGGCGACTTGAACTGGCAGTGGGGTCCATTGACAACGTGGAACTAAAGAACAGACTGAAAGCGATCATTATTGGGTCTCGTGGGTCCAGTGGTGGGGCTGTGAGCTCAAGCCGTCGTTTCGTCAAGATGAAGCTCAGGAAAAAGGTGCTGGAAAATAGAAAGCTTAGAAAGACACGACAGAGTGATAGGGTTAAGGAAATTGCTAGCAAGGAACAACAACAGGCCCAAGAGAAAAAGGATGAAAAGAAAGTGGACGCAAAAGATGAAAAACATGAATCAATTGAAACACAAACTGCACCCAACAGTGAAGAAGGGAAGGAAACCACAGAGAATGTTATTGGTAAAGATAATCCTGATATTGCTGTGCCAAAGTCCCTTAAGAGTAAAAGTAATAACAAGGATGCAAAAACAAAAGTTTTGAAAAAATCTAAGAAAAAAGTAGACTCATTGAAAGATCCAGGGAGTACAGAGGCAGCAGTGAAAGACTTGAACCAGACTCCAGATACCAAGATAAACATTTTAGAATCTAAAGAAAAGAAAACAAAAGATACAAGTCGTAAGAATGCTCTACAGGCTGAGAAAAAAGTCAAAGGGGTAAAGAAAATGAATGGAGTCATTGATAAGGGTAAGAAGGTGAGTAAGAAAACATTGAATACCACAGGGCAGGTAAACAAGAAAGCTGTTAATGCCATCCCAGCAGAAGTACCAGTTACCAGTGAAAGTGGAGGGTCATCAGTACCTGTCAAGAAGGCTGTTAGTAAATCTCACAAAGCTGTACAAACTGTAGAAGTTGAGGGATTTAAAAATTTAGTCACATTGGGTAGAAAGAAGGGAAAAGCAAAAAAATCAAAGACTGGAAAGATGGTCACGCCAAAACCTGCCATTGATTCAAAGAATCAGTCACTCTCTACAACAAAGAGTGCTACAAAACATAATGCTTCAGCTAAGAAAGGGAAAGCGAGTTCAAAGAAATCAACTGGTGAAAAAGGCAAATTGGCAAAAAATGAAAAGATTAAACTTTCTACTTCCAAGAAAGTAAAAGAAGAAACAAAAAATAATGATTCAACACCTAAAATTTTGGCGAGTGAAGGAGGTCTCGGTGAACTTATACACGAGAAGGAAGGTGAAAGTGATGTGCAGCAAGACAAGGAACAGTTGCAGAAGAGCAAAGGTACCACACAAACAAAAGGAAGAAAAGGGAAAGATACAGGTTCTTTGAAGCCTAAAGACAACAGTGTCGAACCCAGTGTTGCACCAACCACCAGCAGCACCAAAAAGGAACCAAAGCAAAAGGAGGAGGAGCAGTACATTTCTTTCAGTGAGGAGAGTGAGGAGGAGGAATCTGAGGAAGATTATGAACCTGAAGTGATCCATAATTTCCGCAGTGGGAGACGGTGTGGTGGACGACTGGGCCTCAGACACAAGAGGAAGCTGATTAATACACGGTACTCATTCCGCACTTGCTATTCCACAAGAGAAAAAGATGACGATGAAGGGGTAAGTGGCGTTGATTCAAAGGTCACAACCGAGATTAACAAGAGAAAGGTTAATTACACAGAGAAAGATGATGATGATGAAGTCACAGAAGAACCTCTCACGGCAAAGAGAAAGAGGAAAATAGCAAATTATGAAAATCAAGACGATTATACCTATGTTCCCAATGAAAGTTCCTCGGATCTTGAAGATGAGGATGATCTTTCAGATAAGGAAACATTTGGTAATCAAGAGAGCTCAACCAGGGTTGCTGGGAATAGGGTGAAAACCAGACGGTTGTCAAGTGCAGAAGGAAGTGTTACAGAAGATATACCAGTAGGAACCCTGAGGAAACCTAAATCACGTGACACATCTTCAGACAGCAAACAGGAAGAGGAAATGAAAAACACATTACAAGACACTTCATCAGACATTAAAGAAGGAGAGGAAGTGAAGCCTAGTTTACCAGTGGGAGATATAAATGTAACAACAGGAACTTCTACTGTTGCTAACACTTTGTTGAGTGAAGTAAAAGTCGACAACGAAGTAAAAATCTCTACCACCATAGTGACGAAGAGTACAGAAGATATCTCCAACAGCAATAGTATGGAACAGACAGAGACAAAGAAAAATGCCAAGAAAGTTAGACCTGCAAAAGGAAAAACGAAAATAAATCCCCAAACGGAACCAACAGTAGACGAGCAGGATATAACACTCTTACCGAAGAAAGCACGAGTTATGACGTTGCTGGGGAGACTTGCTCTGAACTCGGTGTTCCAGGCACAGGTGGATGAGGTGACGGGGAAGTTACAGAGGAAGAGGAGGAGTGTCAGGAACCCGGAAGACCTCATTAGTGAGACGGAAGATGAAATGGAGAATATAGCAGCGGAGAACACATCCGATCCTTCTAATGCACCAGGTGTAACCATGGAAGAGGTGAATGTGGAACAATTGGTCGTGGAGGAAAAACATGCAGTAGAAAGTGTTGAGACAACGTATGGTTCCTGCAGTGACGATGAAGAACCTAAGGGAGGGAAAACATCCACCAAAAAGAAAATGCCTTGTAATGAAATCCAGGATGTACCAATTGAAAATATTGACGAGTCGGTGGATTCTGACAGTAAGGATGCTCTTCAAAGAGATGAATTGGCACTTGAAGTTTGCAGTAAAGAAAAAACTCAGACGAAGCAGAAATTAAAACCTGGTAAGAACGAGGCACACACAAAATATGAATCAGAAGCTGGTGTATCAGATAAAAGTATTGATGCTACTGATTTTAAACAGGAGGTAATATCTAGTAAGAAAAGGAGTCGAGGAAAGAAGAAAGTTGCTGTGATAGAGGGCAAGAATAACGCAGTGGATGATGCTGTGAAAAAAATGATCAAAGCTGAAGAGGTAGATGATGATGATGATGATGATAATTTACCTCTGTCTATACTAGCTTGTAGAAATAAAAGAAAGGAAACACCACCAATGTCCACTGAAACACCTGAGTTAAAGTCAAAGAAGAAGCCTCCACCAAAGAAGCAGAGGTTGTCCGTGGATGAAGTGAAGACGGAGGGAGAAGCATCTGTGGACGTTGAAGATATTGCATCATTGCCACCTACACACACTGAGAAATATAAGACACCTGCAAAGAATCACAAAATGTGGGGTTCCAAAAAATCAAAGATGACAATTAATGTTGATAGTAATGCAAGTGATATTGAGGTCGAGGCACTGAAAGATTCAAGTGCTGAAGAAGTGTCATCAAAGGTTATTGGAGGTACTACCAAAACAGCTTCAAAATGTGATATAGATCAAGGGATTGCCTTAGGAGACAAAAGTACCTCAAGTGATAAGCAAGTGGATAATACACAAACCAAGTCATCATCAAAGAAGAAAAAGAAAACAAAGGTTGAACCTAAACAACCCAACCAACAAACTGATGTAAAGAGTGATGAAAATACTAGTAAATCACAGGTAATACCCACAATAGAATCTCCAGATATGATGAGGCCAGATGATGAAGCAACTTTGAGCAGTTGTGGAGGTCCTGTTGCAGATGCGTCGTCCAGTCCAAATGCAACACCTGTTAAAGGTCAGAGGCGTCGATCTTTGATTGAAAAATTGAAAGAGATTCCCTTACAATTGTCGAATCAGGTTCAGACAATGGACAGTCATGACCCATCACAGCTGCAGTCGGTACATACATCAGACGAAAAGCACACAACAGTAGCAGCGTCGAAAAAGAAGACGGCGAAACCATCACAGCCAAGAAAACGTAAAACTCACGAATTAGCTAATAGTAAAGTAAAAAATAAAAATTGTGAAACTTTGCCAATTGAGAAAAATTCTGGCAATCTCATAAATGCTGAGGATTCATTTAAAACTCGGAAAAACCTGCCAGGGAAAAGAAAGCGAGCCATGTCAACATCCAGAGCGACACCTGAAGGAAAGCTTGCCAGTCCCTCAAAAGATTGTATTACTGAATCAGTTGTTGACAAAGATATTCAGACACCTAAAAATCCCTCTGAAAGTACAAAGAAAAGAAGAAGTGGTAACAACAGCAAGGAAGTGGATCTCCATGATGTGAATGAACTGACTTGCTTGGACTGTGGGCTGGGATTTGGATCTGTAGCCTCACTGGAAGACCATCAGCAAGATTGTGTCACTATAGCCTTTGAAATGAGTCTAATGCAAGCTGAAGATCACCTCTATGAATGTCCGCACTGTCAGGTAACATTTGCACTAAAGGGTACCCAACGTAAACACACCTCCTCCTGTCGAATGGGCAAGTACAAAAAGACACAGAATCGTCACGATGGTAAAAACGTGAAAAAGAGCTACAAAAATCAGCCCACACTTCCCACTCATATGACACAACCCGGCAACAAGAGTCCAGCCACACCTGACACACCTTCTCGTCGCAGTATGGTGAAAGGAAGGAGTTGTAGTAAGGAAAATGTTGCGGGAGAGGGTGACGTTACTCACACTTCACCTCTGAGAGATAATTTTGTACAGGTTTTATTAAGTCATAATGATAAGGAAATGGGTGTCAATGATGGTAGATTGCCAGAAAATATTAAGAATCTGGATTATATTCCAAGGGTAATGTCAGTAAATGCCTCAAGCACTCCAAAGCTGAAGAGAGAATCTCAGGTTAATGGTAGACCTGTTAATGGTGAACTTAAGGAACTACTTTCTCCGGTAAATGTTGATGACAATCGGTGGTGCTCTGTGTGTGGATGTGAAGTAGTAGACAAAGATATATACAACAAACATCGATTAATTGAACAGTTTTCTTTTTGTTGTCAGCAGCCGGTTGTACTTGAAGTTTGTGCTCTGATCACTCAATACAACTTGGGTACTGATACAATTAGATCTCTGGTGACGTCTGCTGTGGTATATCAAGACTCAATTGCATTGAGTTTTGATGCCACACTTAATCTTTCCTCCAGTGTCAGCTCTGCCGGTAATAATTCTTCAAATGGTAATGTAGCAAAAGTGAAAGAGGTAATAACTTCCCCTCACTGTACTTGGATTTTTTCCACATTGGAGACGATAGTGAAGCGTCACCAGACATCGGGGACTGTGAGTATAAGGGGCACCCAACAAGAAGTGCTCCGAGCTGTGACCTTACTCGAGGATATACTAAAGGAATTATCTGAATCTGACAGTGCCATTGAAAAAAATAAGATGCTCAAATCAATGAGAGAAACCTTTGAAGCTGGCACGAGAAATTGAGTTTACGTGACAAAAACACTCATACTAAGGTTGTGATTCCTTGGTTAAAAGGGAAATACAATAACGGATTTCCTGTTTATGCAATAAATACAACAGGTCTTTAATTTGACTCCTGACAAGACCAGTGGACAGGTTTGGGCATTTCTTTTTCTGCATAAAAGAAGTTTAGTCAATTCATGAACCACAGTAAAATTGTGTAAGGAATAAGATTTTTTTTTTTTTTTAGTTTGAATAATAAAAAAAAAAAGTTCATGCAAGGTAACGTACATTTTGAATCAAAATATTTATTATAGACCTAACAAATTATGTAAAATATGTAGCTTTGTAGTATTGGTCTATAATAAATAATTGACTTCTTTGCCTTTCGTAATACTGTATGTATTATTATCTGACATTTCCTTAGACATACTTTGTGGTTCTTGAGTCTGGATTATAGTCTTATTTACTTCCTAATTTATTCGTACAATGTTCTGTAGATATTAATTCTAAGACTTTTAATGGAACATCACATTTGAGGTGCATTTTTTTTTTTATTGTACAGTTACCTCTACATGAAAGGATCACAAAATGATTTTTTTAACAGTTACAGGAACAATATTAGGCGATGCAGCTACATAATTCAATATTACCCTTTGTTAGTGGTGGCCGGTGCATAGGCAAATGTAAAGGATAAAAACCAGTTTCCAAGTTTAGTTTCTGTGCTTGAAAAGTATGACAATGCAGCATGTTCATGTGGAGGCAACTGTACGCAATTATAAATCTCTGTACACCCCTAGGAATTCTCGACCTGTTTGTGTTATTTATGGTTGCACTTGGAAGGGACTGCCTGTTTGCAGCATTTGCATTTATCTGTCTTTTGAATTATGGCAGCACGACATATGCATTCTTGGGCTGTTCATTGCTGTCATTTGGAATTCTGAAATACTTTATTTCTATGAAAATTACATAGAAGTAGCCATTTGTTGATGTAGGAATGATTTTAGATAATGTATCTAAACATGTCTTGATCTCAAAAAAAAACAAAACAAAAAAGTCAGAGTAAACTTGTACAGTGTATATGAGAGGCTCCCATTCAGTGATATGATGCAGCATTATTAGCTGTTTCTATCCAAAAAGATGTATTTTGTGCATGAATGATAATGCTGTTTTGGAGATGTCTCACCCAGAATTATCTGCTTCACATAGGAAACAGCACAGATTTACAGTTTATATTTTTTGTTTGTTCCTTCACCTTTCCTGTATTTAGACATATAAATGCAGCTTCTGCTGTTGGTTACTCTTTTTCCGTCACTTAGTTTGTAAGATTTGTGCTGTGTGTAAGTTTGTCTTTTCATATTATTTATAAAAAATGAATTTTTGTACTAAACATTAATATAAGAATAAATAGATATGCATGATTTATAATCTTATTTGGGTTCTTGTCATGACCTTACGGATCAGTTACGTTCTCAGATGTAGTATTAGCTTGTTTACTGTATTAATTTTTTTATACCATTCTGTACTTACAGAGGGCTGCAAAAGGTAATGGATAAGTTACAAGGTGCATATAGAAAAAGGAAACTAAGGGTGAATATCAGTAAGAGTCGGGGGATAGTTTACATAACATCGGGACCACTGTGTGGAAATGTAAGAGAGTTATATCGTCAATTAACTTTATTGAAACTGCAAACACTAATACTTAAGACTAGACAATACAGAGTACTGGAATTGACCAATTACTTGTGATAAGAAATGCAATGGAGAATCCACAAGCAAAGAATAATTCTGGGTCAACTAACAACTTAAATTTAAGACTACAGTATGGTTACAATTTTATGTTCACATACTTCAATACTACCAAAGGTAAATTTTACAGGCTTGTGAAAACCTTGAAACATCCTAACATAATGAAGCGACAAACATTCAAAGTCAGTATAAAATAGACATTGAATATGGCATTATGAACCCATACAGTACATGGACTGTTGTCATTACTCTATGCAGATACTATGCACATTACTGTATTTAAACAGATAAAGTACATGTTAGGAAACTCTCTGTATTGAAATATACTGTAATACTTTTGTACTGAAAGGAAAATTTCATTTAAGCTGCAAAGATGTTCATGACAAATTAGATGCAATTTTATGAAAGTTTCATCTACAGTACATAGTTAAACATTACATGCCATGCCACCCCTAAAATGGCTTGGCTGCAGTCTCTTATAATGTATTATCAAAGGTAGCCCAGCCTAGGGCCCCTCCACCGCTTGAATTGGGTAATATGGGACCTGGATGATGTCTGTTACTTGATGACAAGCACTTTGCAGTAAACATAAGGAAAAATTCCTTGTTGATTGTTCTCTCATCGGAGGGAACTCAAATGTTAACAAGCTCAGAATATGCAATCAGAAAATAATACAGTATTGCAATACAGATACAGTACTGTACTATAAAACCATGAAATGCCAGTATCACTTGAGAACCTGGCACCATTTTACTTTAACTCCTTAACAGTGGGTGACTACATAATTCGACACCACCAAGAAGTGTGGGGAACCGCGGGTTACGACCAGTCAGTGTGGAAAGAGCTGTGAGGATGTATTTTCAACATCTGCTTTTGCGATAATTACCATATATGTACGTAAAAATGACTGATATTATATTTCATATAATGTTGTGTTGAAAAATGTGATTCTGACACATTTTATGACAAAATCAGAGCATGAAAACATACTTAGATGTGTAAGGAAGAGTGTAAAAATTAATTTTGAGTTCCGGTCATTCTGAGCAGGCTACCCATCCTACAGATGTTCATTTAGTCTTCACAAGTACATCAGGAGACAGCTAAAGGTTTGTACTTCAATATCATACATCATTTATTCATGTAGCGTATTTTCAAGCTATTGGCCATCAAAATGTGTTGTTTATACCGTGAGCAGGAGTGTGGGATAAAGTCCCGTAATACAGAGCTGCCAACGCTCGAGAAAGCCTGCGTTTAGGGGGTTAAAGGGCTAAACAGGATGCTGGCAACCTGGAGGTTACAAATTCCTCCCGAGTCCCAGAACAACCCATACAAAGGCAGTTCATTCCTTAGAACAATTTGAAGGTAACAGTAAGTACCAATGTCGTGCCCCAATCAAGGTAAATTTATAAGCAGATAAACCATTTCAGTACTCCATAAAGATACTTGGTAACTAAACACATTGATAAGGCAATTATTAGAATGTCAACCACAAGAATACTGTCGAGTATCTTCCCTGCTTTTCAAGCAGTACAGTTTGACATACACTTGAATGTGTTTTCCTAGTTTTTCAGAGGCACTTGTTTCACTCTAGTAATGTCTTGTACAATTCAATTAATGAATATACAAACGCCAATCGAGTAAAATATTTTGCTAAGATATATATGTATGGCTTGAGTGGATGGTGGTGTTTACAAAATATTCTTGTCCAGTTGCATAACACTTCAAGTCATCATTTACTTACTGTACCCGGTGTATCAACTTGTAAGCTTTCTGCCTACAAATGTGTCTACAAATTCCTGGTATGGTCAGGAATTTGGAAGACAGTCAACATTTTCTAGTACAATACAGTACATGTACTCATTAAGATATTGAAAGCGTCAAGAATGACCTACAACTTTTTACCCCATTATCTTCCTTTCCAACTCAAGACTTTTTTTGTCATTAAAATTTAATAAGATCTTTGATTTTGAACGACATAATATACTTGCACTGATGGCAGGTGATTTACCGTGTCCATAGCACCAGATAGCATTAGACAACAACTGTACTTGGTTATAATAATTTGGTAGTTAGGTACTGAAGGGGTCAAGTATCTTTCACAAGCTAAGACAAGAAGTGATGGATGCAACTGTTCATAATATGGTACTACAATACTCTGTGTTTCAGGTTAATTTGTTAATACCACATACCACAGTCAGGTTTAGTATTAATACTTTTAAGAGACACTACAGTACAATGAAAATACCTGTTCATGAGTTAATAAGGTTTTTATATTTATTCTGAAATTCTAGGTGGTTATTGCAATTGTTTTACATGCACTTCTCGGAGGCTACACTAGATTCCTACAGGGCAAGATTTGTAACAATGGAATATTGCATGTAGTCATAACAAATTTGTACAATCTACCATATTGGCATATGGAATTTTATCCACTATAACCACTTATACCTTTTTACTAATAACCTCATCTTCAATCCTAATTTGTGTTAAGAGAAATACAAATTTTGATGACAGACATTTACATTCTGTTATGGATAACTTGCCCGAGAAGAAACTTGACTACTGTAGCTCTTGAGAGTAACGGGTTGATAAAACAAAGTTATTTCAAGCTAAAATATGGAAACTACTATAATGGAAGCACATGGCAACATACAGCTCTAGATGAGTACATAGATTAACCACATCACTACCACAGGCCAATTTTAATTCTTAGTTGTTCATTAGAAACTTTCAAGTACAGTACTTGAATGAAAGACATTGGATTGTGTAATGACGTGTGGCTATATTGAGTGATAATTTTGGTGAAGCAGTGACTGTGATTTCTGAATTGCTATACATTTGGAGAGTGTGAAAAGTAAACCGATTGGTGATAATAGATAGGAATGTGTGGTTGGGGAGTAACCACCCAATAAGGGAACCACTTTGATATACAAGACATGTGATATCAAAAAGAACTTAACACACGAACACTGAAAACATTTAAATATATAAAAATACACTAAACTCAAATGAGACTCAAAATAAGTCCTGGATCATATGTTATCCGACCTTGTCAAGTTTGTTTGCAAACTGCTGTACAGTCCTGAACAGTTCTTTAGCTTCGTAAATATGCATTGACTCATATTTTAGATTTTTTCTTAGCACCCTCATGTAACCTTTGGGTTGTATGACCTAGCGTAGAATTCATTTCCATTATAATCACAAACAGTGTTGCCATGTTCATCTAGGATTGTGTTAGTACAACATTTCACCAGGGGTAGCTACTGTACTCATCTGCCACTCTGTATATGGACTCCAAAGATTATGTTGCCTTTCTCATCACTCCATCCTCACCAGGAAGATTAAAATCAGCTGCTCTCTAGAGAGGACACCTCTTCCATCACCATGGTAGGAGGAGCTCACAAGTGCTAGCTATGTAAAAGGGAGAAATACAACTCACAACTGTATCACTAAGTTTGCTGTCAATATAGCAGTATGGGGTAAATGCTTGTGGCACCTGTTTTGCCACACACAAAGAAGTGAGTTATGATATAGTGATGTTCATTAATTAAATGAAATTTTGAAACAAAAAATACTGCTGTAAAGACATATACTGTATTCAACCCACTATGGAATGAAACATGACAGGTACAATAAAATACAATACAATATACTCTAATATACTGTACAGTACAACAGTCTTAAGAGAGCATATGGGAAGAATATGCACTCTTCACAGTCCAAAAATTGTCTTGTTACTTAAATAACTTCTCAGGCTTTAATCTCTGAAGAAAAAAAGTGATACACATGTTAAATTTAAATATTGTACTGTATAGTTTTCAATACACCTTTCCACAACTCTTGATGGTATAAAGGGTGCAAGTTTTAGGAATACAGAGGATCTTTAGCAGTCAAAATAAAATATCTCTACTATAAGAACTATTGTAGTACCAAGCCCAGAGTGATAATTTGACACAAAAAGAACATCATACTACAAATAGGAGCCAGTAAACTATATATATATATATATATGGGGCAAAAGGCAGGTAAAGTTAAGATAAAGAATTAATTTTTATGAGTTAGATAAATAGGTAGATGAGTTAGCCTGGGATTGGTTAGACTGACACTGGCTGAGGGAGGACACTGCTCTTCTAGTACAGCAAAGCCAGCCATGGTGGTAGAAAATTAGTGATGGATGTATTGAGCAAGTAGAAAGTGCAAGAAAAATATGGCTGTATATAGCAACATCTGGCAGTTCTTTGTGGTAAGCCCTAGTATCTCTATGAATGAATCACTGGGAACCCAGAGCCAATGCAAGGTGGAACGTGACTGGCTGAACTTTGAGTGGTGGTGAAAATGTTGTCATATACAGCAATATTTTTCTTGTATTTTCTACTTGCTCAACTGTACACAAAGTAAAAAAAAAACTATGGAGCAAGAGGGGTCTGATGGTTCTGTAAATGATCAGCACAGCTCATGATGCCCCAAGTACCTGAAAAGTTACAGGTTAGATAATTACAAAAAAGATGACTATTTCCAGTCTACTGACCCAATGTACATGTACCAGCAGTCTGCATGGCCTAGCCCATGACTTTTCTTTCATATGGAATTTTGCGACAAGCACTACGGCATACTGGCTCTTATGGTTCATGAAGGATGCACTGCATGTGTTACATGTGGCGAGGGTTGGTCAACCACACTGCACTACATTTTTCACTTAATGTTGAATGACCTGATGACTTATCATTTGAGCAACTGCAGCACTGCTATGTCATCATCTGTGGTAATGGTGTAAAATAGAGTAACAGAATATTAACAACACCCTGAGATGTAACAAAGCAAATGAAAATATCATCTCAAAGGTCAATAATAATATGGTGTCAATATACTGTGTAAATATACCATTCTAGTACAGTGCTGTGGACAGTACACTTATCCACTACACTTATTGTTTACAACCACAAAACCTCATTAATTCTTTCCATTCCATCAACAATACATAATCATGCTGCTACAATAAGCGTACTGACATAATTTGGAAATATGTCTTGAGATACATACAACAAGTGTCATAGCAATTCATAACAAGTTAAATATTCATAAAATCAAACACTGTATATATTAAGACTTTAACATGCATAGGAAACATCCACTTTTTATATATATATTGTATTAATGTATGAAACACTAAAATACACAAGTTCAGTACAGATACTACACTCACTACAGGAATGACTACACTGAAAATGAGCAACAAACTTTCAGCTAAAATGAAGCAAGATATATTTCAAGATGTTTATGATTTGCTAACACAGATGAAAAACTCATATCAATTAAGAAGGTACAAGAACATGGATTAACTAAGGGAAATTACATTTTGTTGAAAATGCTGTGAAGGCATCTGCTGAAACATTAAGTACAACACCAGTATATACAGAAATGATCAAGCTACATCAGATTGAAATACAAGCATGTACACAAAATTTCTGCCCTGAACCCAAGTAAGGGATAAGTTTTTTATTACAATGCCCAGAGAGACCGAGGAGCTACCCAAGGAAAAGACTCGTGCCAATACCCTCTCTTTATTTAGAGGTGCTGGTAAACCAAACAACAACCCTGAGGGATTATTTTTTCCATGAAGTAAAGCATGGGAGTGACAGAAAGAAACTAGGCAGAAGAAAGGGGGAATGTAAGGGATAAGTGGAAGTGAATGAGCAATAAAATCCTAAGTTGACCACAAAACACTACATCACACACTTCTGAAGACAGCCCATATAATAATGTACAGTACTTGAATTTGATATGTGCCATACAATGAGATAAGTGGAGGCAATACAAACTGTCCTGTATGTATGGATGGCCACATAAAATCGTACATACACCAACTGGATACAGATATTGTTATTCTGAAAGCACTGTATGAAACGGTTTAATGGTGACTTGGAGTGTGCAAAATAACAATCCAAATATAATGCTGTCTTGCAGTAGTATGGTGCTCCATTCTCTTGATGTTATAAATAATTGAAATTAACAGCATGTGTATGAATTCTTGTAACCAATAGTAAAATGGTTTGCTGTGCTGATTACATACTTATTAAAGTAGTAAGGGTCAGGAATTCTACAAAGCCATGGATTTTGAAATGGTAATAAAGCCCTACAATAAAGCAAGAAACACGTAATGTATAATAATGAGGCACACACCTGAAGAGGACCCACGCAGAACCAAAACATTTTACTGCCTCAATAAACGTGTTCCTGCTTCTTTGTGGGCTTTAGTTACCAACAAAGTAAGAAAACATAAAAAAATAATCTGATTATAGCCTATCTGGATTGGGCCCTCAAAAGGCTAGAACCAGGGAGGAAAATATCTTAAAAAGAAATAAACACGAATAAAAGAGGGGAGAAAATTACAAACATGAAAGGAAGCCTATAGAAAGAAAACCCAACAACTAAAGAAGAGAGAAGACAAGTCAAGGTCAGACAACAGGGGCCATTGCCCCTGGAAAGGCCAGCTTACTCTAACTCGACAAACCTTTTCTGGGTACAGAAGGATAAAATTATGGGTTCAATCCATACCAGTTTTAGGGGATAGTCTTGTGGTTAAATAGGGATACTACCAATTCCTCCAACTTTTACAATTCAATAATGCAAAAACTAGTCCCAGGACATTATTTCAGGGCATTTGGTACTACAGTAGGATGGTACAAGGACACAGACAAATCATATGGGAACTGGCATGTGGAACAGAATAGGAGAAGAAGACAGTATAGAAATGAGGATATATACAGTATACACAATGAGCATGGTAACAAATCCTCTCTTCTATATTGATGTAGTGTTTCCTGGTACGGTCTGCAGGAATCAATAACCCTCCAATTTGAGAGTTTATCCTCTAATATTTACCAAGAGTTTACTCCCTAATGAAGTGTATTTCCCACAGAACAAGTTGCTTGCTGACTTGGGGGCAGGAGCTCTAAAAGGCCCCAATACACTATCAATCATGACTGTACAAACATGGTGATTGTGGAAGCATATCCATAGTGTGTGGGTATAATTGATGGATTGTGCAAATGATTGAAGAAGATTGAAGAAGGTCCAACATGGATTGATATTTTATCGTCAATCATGACACTTGTGCAATCATGAGTGACAGTATGTGGCAATGATTGGGCAAACACGTCAGTCCATACGTAGGGAATTCTTGTAGTCTACAGAAGAGATTACAAGTTCCGGTAGAAGGTTGTCGTGGGTGAATGCATGCCTTTTCTTAAGCCAATCCTTCATCCACACCATATTTTTCCTTTTCTTCTTTGGTTCCATACTCTCTAGGGCAAGGGCAATGGCAATACATGCAGCCTCCCTACTCATCTTGACTGGATGAATCGCACACAACTGACAATTGCACAATCACATTACTAGTGTGCGGCCAAAACCAATGATTGAATTGTTTGCACAATCACCATGATTGCGCATTCATGATTGATAGATAACTCTTTATTCGCGGGTGTAGAAAAATTTTGACACTAGCAACAAATCTGGAGCACTGCGGGTGTAGCATTCATTTGACAGCAGTTTTTAAATTTGCACGGTCCCTAACAAGCTAGTTTCGACCTGGTAACACAGATGGTGGCAGCCAAGAGGGTTGCCACAGCTATCTCAGGCACCACCAGTCGGTCAGTCTCTAACTGTGAGGGTGGAAGGACACATTTTCATCACTCCTCTTTTCCTATAATTACCATATATGTACGTAAAAATGACAGTGACATTACATTTCATACTGTTGTTGAAAAATGTGATTCTGACATGTTTTATAACAAAATTAAAGTGTGAAAACATATTTAGATATGTAAATAGTGTAAAAGAGAATTTTGAGTCAATGTCATTGTGAGGTGGCTACAGATGTAATTTTAGTCTTCACAAGTACATCAGGAGACAGCTAAAGGTTTGTACTTCAATATCTTGTATCATTTATTTATGTAGCGTGAGTGGTTTACAAGCTATTAGCCTGTCAAATGTGTTGTTTACATAGTGACCGCGAGTGCGGGAGAGAGGCCTGGGTGAAAGAGCTGCCGCGATAGATAAGGACTGCGGCTAGGTGGTTAAAGTACACATAGGAAAAAATCAGAGATAAAAAGTACAGTACAGTATCTTTAAATCTTAATAATCTATGTAACCACAGACCACAAATTTTGGGAAATGGGCCAAAATCTTGTCAATTTTCCTAAGATGACAGGAGATCAGTAGAATTGACCCCAGGGCTGCGGACATTCCATTTATTTTGTGACAGATGTACGTCATTAATGATACGAGAATAAAGGCACAGAAAAATATCACACGAGGAATGTAGTTACTTTATGGCACGAAATATCACACAGTAGCAGAGAGTCATATCACTAACAGCACAGCACAGTTGTGGAATGTACGGTACTTAATGAGCACAAGATTTTCCAAGCAACACAGCAGTAGGTTTACGTAGATAAGAACACTCATAATGTCATTCTAATTCCATGAACTCTTAGTGGTGGGGATTCATAACTAATATTTTGCTAATACACAAATTTCTTAAATTGTTCATGCAAAATATGTACACAACATTTAAATAGCCTGAATGAGACATTTCCAGTATATTGCTAACATCATTATACAGACAGAATAATTTAGGAAATGAAATTAATAACATGGAAATACAGTATATTACTGAATATCATATACAGGAATATAATTCCTACATCACTATACAACTTAAAATCAAATTATAACTATGATATAAAATAGAATGACACAAAATTCCAACATGACACACTTCAACTGTTACTAACATACATTTCACTGTGTGTTCCTGCCGAGAGAAAGATTTTCTATTACAACGGGAACTAGCACAAAGCCCAGAGGGATTTTTTGGCACGAAGGCAAGCATGGGAGTGGCAGAAAGAAATCTGGTAGAAAAAAAATGAAGATCAGACTACATATTGGAGCTATATATAGGGTAAAAGGCAGGTAAGGGACCAGAAATGCATGAGGTGTGGGAGGGAGAATCTAGGGGGCTTGCTAAGGAGGTCTGGCAGAGTGGGAGGCAGGCCAAGGGAACTGTTGAGAGACAGTGAAAGTAAATAACATATTCCATAAAGGAGTTCCATATTTACCCTTAAGCCTTTCATAAATTAAGTGGACCTCTTTTTAGCATAATTTCCATGAGTTAGACTCATAAATGAATGACTGATAAAATAGCCAAAATAAAATTACCAACTTAATGTGTTTACTATTATTTTAAAATAAAGTAATGCTCAATGTAGGTCTTTCTCATCTACAACAATTATTGAAGAATGGCTAACAGAAAAATGGTATCTCTTTGCTAATTTATTCATAAAAAAAAAGTAACTAGAAACCTACTGAGAATCAGACTTTCCCTCTTAATAACTGAGTTGCTTTGAATATGCTACAATATACCAACTGAGATCTTGCAAATACAAGGAGCATATCATCTGATACCTTACATATACAAAAAACATAAATCATCCAAGATGGAGAAACAGCTTAACACCTCTCCTGTTCTGAGACAAGACAATAACATTTTCCATATGCTAAGCAAGAGGCCATATGGCACTAAATCGTTGTGGAAAAAAACTAAAAAACAACTCAACCACAGAATGAAAGTCTTCAAAACCATTAGGTAGCAGAAGGAAGACTTATGCTCTGAAGAAAGGTCATAGGGAACAAGTGGCCCAGCAGGAAAGTTGTGCCTAAGATGAGGGTGCTATTGTGGCGAATACTATTTGGGTAGACAAGGAAATGTGATAAAGTCGAAAGTTAATGTATGAAAAGAAACTGCATTACAATATAATGATGCAAACAAAACAAGTACAGTACCAGGCCATATACGACATTTGGTACTGTACAATGATGATACACCCGGTGCCAGGCAACCAAGGCCACAAGACACACTGTATCATCATGGAAGAACATTAATGAATTCATCATGGGACAATCAATAGTAGAATGACACAAGAGCTACTTTGTTGATACACCATTCAAGTTTGGAAGGTTTTGCAGGATTTTTCTCACCACAGGAAGTCTAAGGGTTGTATGCAAGAAAAGTCAAGAATCAGGCAATGAAGATGAGTGGTACAACAGCCCCTTGGAGTGCATACAAAGTTCCAGTCACTGTCATTGCCTGGCCCAAAAATTTTCTAGTATGTGGCCCTTAGCCGTTGGGCCAGACTGGTCTTATAAATCTAAAAATATGAGTCCATCAACAATTATTTTTCAGAATAAAGTCTGAATAAAGATATATATATACTTCTCTCTATTACAGGATTCTGGAAGAACAAGTCCTTGCATCTTACCTTTCAATAAAATATGGTTAAGTTTACATAAGATATTGAACTGCTTCCAAAAATATGCACTGGATGAACACTTCTGAAGTACAATAAAGACATTTTCGATCAAAAGAAATGTTAATACAGTACAATGCATTTATTACCCTACTTAAATGCTGCACATCCATAACCAGTGCTACCAGTGCAATGTTTATTAATACCCTGACATTAATACTTGATTTCTTATCATTACAATAACCTTTACACTATAATTTGGCATATAATTTAACATTTTCGTCTAGCTACTACCCTGTCACTGCAAGAGCAGGAAAATTCACATGAAAGATATTAAAAACCTTGAGCAACAACACTATTCCCTAGTAGAATGTAGAGTAGACAGTACTACAGTACAGTACTGTATAAATCTTTTAACCTCAACACTGAACTTATAATATTATTACTTCAATATGCCCTAACCTATAGGCTAATTAAGTACAATACAGTACATGAAAAAACAAAGGCAAAACCATAAAATGAACACAAAACACAGAATGTTCCCCAATAATTCACAATGTAAAGTAAGTACAGTACCAACAACACTGATAGTATATATGCAAAGTTTAAATGTAAACCAATTAAACACTTTCTGGCAACATAAACTCAGTCCTCATTATGATGATGTGTCTTAAGTACAAAAGTAACATGTGTACATCTCAGAGAATGCAGAATGTCAAAGTATTAATTCTCAAAGTTATTTAACGACAAAAGTAATCTATACAGTAAACTCAGTTTCATTCTCTGTTGACATTTACTGACAGAATGTGCTGATTACAAACTTATTGTTATATTAGATATGGACCTGATAGAGATAACAAAAATATTACCATACTTCATTTCACATAAAAAAATGGAGGCAAAAAGAAAAATGCACTGAAATGCTTTTGACTCCATTAATGTTTAGACTCCAAAATGTGCCGTGCTCAAATATGCTAAATATATTTTACTATTACTGTACAGTATTTCTTTTGTGTAACAAATTGATCTTTCTCAGATTTACATGCACATCACTCAGTCAACACCACCCATGCTACAGTATATCTAAAAATCAGTTACATGACCAACTATTGCCACAAGATCCTGACTTGGGGAGAGGGTGTTATTGAACTTTCTTGAATGATTGTAAACGAAAACATTTTTACTCTTTGTCTTACAGGCATCATTTCAAACGGGGCAGTACGACACATATTGTACCTTCACTTGGGTTAGTCACATTATGTTTCTGAATATCACAGCAGATAAGACAATGTAGTACAATTATAGCATCCTAGTGCCAGGCAGAAGAGGCATAATGGCATTAACTCTAAGTGCTTAAACAACAGAAAAACTAAACAGAAAAGGCAAAGACCATAGTGGATTTGGTGAATTGGCTGACAGGAAGAGGGCAACCACTATTCACGTACTGTACAGTATATAAAATGAAACATCCAGTAACAAGGAGGGTGCAATGATGAAATGTTGTAAGAAGTGTGTAAAATATAAGGATGGTATAATATGAAGTTCATTCTGTTGTAACACTGCACAAAACCCCTTTGGTAGGTGAATACATTAGCTTACGACCTGGTCTTCCTGGGGCTGACATGAGAGGAAGGTCTCTTTGGAGAATTTAAAAAATAATTCAGGGATTCAGTTGTGCCTTCTGCAATAATGGGGTGTTCCTGGGAGTGAGTGTGATCTCACTGCATTTTCAAAAGTGAGCAAAATGTCAGAAATAGTGATTGGTTTAAGGAAATCAACTGGGGTGGAGGAGTTGGGAAGGCTACTGGGTCCACCAAACTTTGCTACAAAACAGATGCCTCTGTTTGCATGATGAGGTGGTCTGTTTTATGGTATGGTTTGGAAGAATCACCAGCCCTCAAATCTAAACTGAAAGCTTAACTTTATGAACACAGGCACCGTCAATATCCCAGACTCTTTCTTATCTTTACTCCAAGTACATACCCTATGGTTTGGAATAGCTGGGAGGCAATATCAAAGCACTGTATAAGTATTATTGTTCCAGTACACATCAGGCAATAGAATATGATACATCGTAGAGTGTGAACACAAATCTACAGTATATTCAACTACATCATAATAGTCTTTCAAGATACACTATATAATCAAAGCAATGCAATTCTGAATTAATGACTCCAGTATTTTTACAACAAAACAATACACTGGTGCCTTTCAGAAGTACAAGCTCTACTGTATAGTGCATATTTCTTATCCTGGCGAAAATACACTGATTCCTTTCAAAGTAATGACATTAGATACACATTTTATGTACAAATTCTCAAAAATTATTCACCATCCCTTGCTCTGACAGTTTTCACAATGATCATTGTTACAGACAGCAAGAATACATGGTTCAAAATGCATTGTATGGTGGGACACAATGTACCATTCTCTGAGGGTACCAAAAAAAATTTTTGTAGCCTCTAGAGTCGCGGCACATAGTCCTTGAGCAGACTTCCCTTTACATCCTGGTCAAGGACTATGTGCTGCGACTGTACATTTCAGTTTTGCAAATAAGTATCTAGTGTAAATTTTTGGTGTAATTGGTCTTGAATTACAGTGAATTCACCAAAAATGATAAGAAGAAAAATATATAAGGGAGTACATATGTATATATTCGCCAAGCTAATAGAAATGGAGTAAAGGTAATATATTTCCCACATTTGGCACACTCCATCAACAAATGTGATGGCAAGGTACAAAATAATTTATGTGCCAACGCAATTATTCCTAAACTGGTAAACATTTAGTAGCACCAAAAGCAAGTATAGTTACGTTAGTCACTTACAAAATTTTCAGCATTTGTTCTCTTCTGATTGTAAGCACCTCATTTTTGAATAATTTTGTTTTACATCCAAGGTAGAATATGATATCTCCCTCAGTAATTAGAAGGGAAAATAATAAAAAAAATAGTACTGAATATCAGCATTTGGCATGTTGAATTTTCTCATTGCATTTAAAGCATCAGTAAAGCATCAGTCCTTTCTAACCAAAGCATTTGACAACAGCAGGAGATACAAACCAAATGCCTGTCAGAGACAAAAGCATGAAATGTAGAAGAACAGATAACGATGCAGATGAAAAAGAAACCCACGCTAGTAAGTGAAAGAACATATTCATCTGCAAGTGCAGGTGTAGGTTTCTTTTCCATCATCGCTCGTTTCATGACACTATGACTGTTCAGTCGATGATGACTACAATGACTGTACCAGCCAATGTTATATTATCGAGCAAATGACCTTTCTTGTCTATGCTGCAGCACTGTTGTATCAGATTTCCACTGAATATAACTGCATTTCAGTCATATGCATTAAGAAAGATGAAGGCATATTCAATTCATATAGAATACAATTCAATACTACATAAAAAGCTTACATTACTAAGATATCATTGGATTCTGTAACACATATAACCTCGGGAATATGGGAAAACCAACAACAAAATGGTGGCAAGAAATGGGAATATAAGTGATTTTTCCAACAGTCATTCAACTCTAACACTTGGAATGATGGTTGTGGAATAATCAGCCTCTTCAACAGCTTATCACAATACTGAGTTGAACATCCTCTCTTCCAAGACATTCATTGTTTTGCAAACAACTTGATATCTTACAAAAGGCTTCAGTTTCAATTTCACTAATTATAACTGGCTTTGTCTTAACTAACTTCTCAGTCATAACAGCTTTCTTTATACTTTACCATATTCTAACTAGCTTTCAGTTACAATTGCTTTGTTTATGACTTACATTTAGCTGTCAAGTCATAACTATGTTCCTTGCACCTTACTGCATTTCAAACTGGGAACACAATATACAGAACATTAACATTAATCATTATAACTGCTTACCTTACATCTCAACTGCAGTTTAAATCAGTATCAGGAAATACTTTACTATATAGAAAAACTTGAGTTACGATATTTACCCCAGACTTTCAACAGTGTGGTGTAACTGGCACTTGGGTTTTACCTTACTGGGAGGGAAGTGAAGTGGCTGGGAAGATCTTCATGGCAACAAAATCATTTAGAACCTGGAAACAAGTTAATATTACATGAATAATTCTGGACTAATAGGAGTTGATGGGAACACACACCTAAATATAAAATTGCCCAAAGAGCAAAGTAAACAAGAGCTTGTATCTAGCTGAAATTACATTATGGACATACAGTTATGTACTGCTAATTTATTATTTTCACCATAACCAAAATCATTCAGCAAAATCAAACTGGTATGATACCTATGTTTACTTATATAAAAACAGCAATTCATTAAATTTTGGGAGGCCTGTCAAAAGTCACAATTACACTACTGCAACTCTAAGATATCCTAGTAGAAAACAGCATGGTATTGGTACCCAAAGAATAATTATGCTTGGTAAAGGTTCAATGACAAAAAAATGCATCAATCCACATGAATGAATAGATGAATGAGGTCACATAACTGCAAATAATCTTATACCTCTACTACAACCAACAATGGTCTAAAATATGGCAAAAGAAAACATCATGGACCACTCAAAAACCAGAATAACACCATTGAACTAAAGTTATTTAATGCTCTATTCTATGAAAAGTAAGCAACAGGCTATAAGAAATTTCTTCTGGAAAGTAAGCTGCACATGCATCGTTAATGTGTCAAGTAATAATACATGCTGTTTACATAACTGATATAATATAACCCATACCTCCATCAGGTTCTCCTGGGTTGGTTTTGGCATAGAGTATGTGAAACCTTCAGACCGGAGCTTAACACCATCCAGATGCAGGTGGCTTTGGTGCACAGCGTTCTGGTCAATGTATGGGGTGAGGGGTGTGTTGTCAAGGCCCCCAGCAGAACACACACCAGCCCAAGGTATTAAATGCTTTTCATTTACCTCATTCACTAGACCTGCTGTGTCAGTCTAGAAGAAGTAAGGTTATATCAAGTTAGATTAGTTTGATAAGGTCAGGTTCTGTTAGGTTGGCTGGGTCAGGTCTTTTGTGTTTGAATTTGGTGTGTTATATTGAGTTCGATTATCTATATTACATTTTCGGGGAACTAGTGGGGGGAGGTAAGTATTTTGTGGGTTTGAGAGTGTGACCTGTTTCATTGGGTACTCTGTCTTTTCCTTCTATATTCTGCCTCCTTTTTCTACCCATGGCAGTGGAGCCCTCCACCACCAGAAGAAAGGGAAATGGAGTAGTGATGATGATGAAATTTGTAACTTCAGGTTACACAAAAAATACAAAATACAAGCACTTTTTCTCATCATTATATTATTGGTTTAATGTTAAAATGGAGAAATACTATACCTTGGCAATTTTTGAGAGTGTGTTGCCCCAGTAGTCATGGTTAATGTCAAAGATGTCCGAGACAATGTTAGTCACATGACCTTGTGTGGTGTTGCCATCATCTACGAGGTTGTACACTTCCCCGGTCTTCCCTCTCTGACACAACCACACCACTGCCCTGTAAGTCACACAACACACACTAATAATACAATAATATCGTCGTCATATGGGAGGCAACAATTCCTTTAAATTAAATAACCCTTAACCCTTAAACCAAGGGTGACTACATATGTCATCACAACCAACAAGTGGTTGTGACTGTGGGTGATATATGTAGTCAATGCAATTTTACAAATTTGCGCGGCTCCCAACTAGTTTAATTTTCACATGGTAGAGGCAGCCTTGGCTGGCCACCAAGCCACAAGTCCCCGATCTCTCTTGGTCCAACCCCACCCAGTCTATTCAACGCACTGAGTTGAGTGAGGACGTAATCTATTGTCAAAGGAGTGTAAAAGTGTGCTTTGAGTGGTGGTCATTCTGAACTAGTTACCCATCCTACAGATGTCCATATAATCTTCACAAATACATCAGGAGACAGCTAAAGGTGGTACTTCAATATCATGTACCATTTATTCATGTAGATTTAGTGGTTTATAAGCTACTAGCAGCCAAAGGTTTGTTTCCATTTTGTATGCCTGCACTGGAGAGCAGACAAGTGAGAATATGCCCATGCTGTAAGGGTTAATTAAAAGGTTGTACACTTCATTCAGCCAGTGATGAGCTAAACATATTACCCTGGCAAGTTTGTTTTGGAAATTATGCAAGGTTATCAATCATTATCCTACTGTTATATATACAGTACCTGGCAACATCCGTGACGTGCACAGTGTTGATGAGAAGATTTTCATCCCACAACATCTTCATGGTTTCCTTCAAGTGGCGGTACACTGCTCCCAGCACCAGACGGGGGGCTGTGATGAGATATTGTTAGTTGTACAATACAATAAGTTTATCTTGTTATACTTTATGCTGGCTATCCCATACATAAACAGGATTAGGAGTCCCACAAATTATTCAGACCATTAATGACAAGAAAAGTTTTAAACATCAGTCAAGCAATTCTGATTTGAAAATGTTACGACTGTATTCATAGACACATCTAGACATGGTGGGCTGAGAGGTCAGTATTGCTTACTACAAGCCTGTTGGTCCATCTTGCATCTTATCTGAGATTTCAATCTAAATATAAAACACAAGTCACTATTATTTAAATATACTGTAGCGTGTTAGGTAATATTTCCATGGATGTGTCTTGTGATAACATAACAAAAATTATTGATAGTAGAAAGAAGGACATTCATTACATACTCAGGCCAATCTTATCAGAAGGACCATAAACAATGGCAGGTCGCACCACAATCCAGTTGAGATCAGGGATGCCTTTCATTTCCTTCTCCACTTGTTGTTTACATTTGGCTGTCACTGTCCAAGGGGTGCAGTCATCAGACTCCTTGTGACCAACCTAAAGATGATTTAACATTCAATTTTTGGACACCAGCCCCCCCCCCCCAGATGTTAAATTGTCTGTTGTTAGTCCAGAATTGAATGGGAGTGTCCCAGTACTGCATATGAACAAAACTTTGCAGGACAGATGGCTCCCAGTGATATCTTTTACAATTTGCTAACAGTCCATGCAAATAATCAAACACACCTGCTGCTAATTATAAGTCAAGTGATATGGATTTTACTTTCATATAGACTGTATAATGCTTCCCTTCAACTGTACATAATTGTTCCTCTCTGATACAATTAAAATACCACACTGAAACTCAAAAGATGTCATACGGTAAACCTCATTAACATATAATTCATCCTTACCTTCTCATCTGAGGCCATGTGACCATCAGAAATTTCAAGATAAACTTTAACTTTCCTCTTGGCTGCCTCATTAGCACAGTTGGTTGAGAGGCGGACTATTCCCTCGTGATAAACTGCATCCACCTGCATGAGAGAACAGTAACTACAGTAAAAAAGAATGTGAGAGTGAAATGGAAAAAGGAAGGAGAGATAGCAAAGAAGAACGGGGGAAAAAAAAGCTCTGTACATGAACACTTACAGCTCCAGTGTCCGCCTTTCACACAACAAAGACAACACCATTATTACAATATCATCCACATTGAGAGATGTCTGAGAAGGCCCATAAATCTTTACCAGTTTTCCCTTGGAGAGCAAAGTAAAGCAAGTGGGTATATTGTACACTGGGATGCTTTGAAGCCTTTCTTGGAGGGAAATGTATCAGTTACATACAGTATAAAGAGAAAAGTTGTGCCTCCAATGTAAACATTCAACATCCACCAAATACACTTAACCTGAAAAGAGAAGATGAAGAAGAAACAGTAGCTTCTCATTTCCCAGGGTTAGGGTGTAAAATGTTCTAGTGTTTTCAAATGTCCAATGATCACACTTTGTATAGCTATTGAAAAGAGAATGACAAACATCCGGCACCCCATTCTGAATAAAGACCTTGTACAGGCACATTTTACAATTTCTGCCTACCCTCAATGATACTGGTTTACTTAGACTGCATTTGTCATTAGTAGCTATGTAAACACCACCATTACTCAAATACCAAAAAGCAAAGGACAGTGTGTTTTGAAAGCTATGATTTTGTTGGCAAATTGGAAGCAACCGACTATTCTAAACTGTGCCAGAAAACAACATGTTATACTAATTCTGAGGTGATCTGCTCCTTCTTGGGACAGCTTGGAGGAACAGGATGCCTTTAATTCTCCAACAAAATTCTCCTCCTCTCCATCATCATCAATATCCCATTCCAATTATTTCAATTATAACCACCATAACTCAAATCTGTCCTGGGTAGGTAGAAATTATTGCTTGTGATGGTACTGCAATTAATGAGAATGCAACTTTCATAAATGTAGCAAAGTATGGATGTGAAGCAAAAGATAACCCAGAAAAGCAAAGAAGCAGAAATAAAGTTGGTTTTAGTATGTACAGTATAATTTACATTTTATACCATTTAATTTATCTTTTCTTACAAATGTTTTAGGTGGGAGAGTAAAGAGAGTGTATTAAAAGGTAGACTGCAAACTTCTTCCATTTGTGGTCTTCAGAGGGAAGGGAAAGGATGTATTATATCAGGAGAGATATTATCCTGGATTTGATGCAATTAGAGTACTGTATCAAATTTTGTGTCTTTGGAGTCCATTACTCTCTTTTCATAATTTACATGGAGAAATGAGAGTATAAAAAACAAACAAAAAACTTTATCCAGGAATGTGGCTGGCCTGGGACTTGAAACTGGGGTGCCATCATCACAAAAAGTCTTGGTCGATTCACCATTAATGACTGATTGATGGCTCTGTATATTATATATAGAGCCATTGTACCAGTCATTATTATTGTTTGACCCATGACTTTTTCTGAATCACAGCCCTGTACTATGAGGCACCCGGAAACGTAACTAACCAAGCGTCGACATTGCTCATTATTTTCTTTCATATTTTTCCACCTTTCACTATTATCCATGACAAGAGTGAGGATGGTAAAATAATCAATTACTGTTTCCACAGATCTCTCAGTTATATTAGCACTTAACAAAATACAAAATAATGCATTTATTTCAACCAACATTATCAAAACTGCTTTACCTCCAATAAATATAATTACACATATTATTGAAAATATGAATCAAGAATTCAGAATTAATTATTTATTTCTCACAGCTTTCTTCCTCTTCGAGTTTGTTAGATACTTGGTTAGCTGAGTGTCAAGAAGCCTCATACTGGGTTAAGTTATAATAGGGAGCCACAACACTCTGAACTATTAACTGGCTGAGGTACTCTTAAGTTGCCAGGAAACACTGAAGTTTATCCCATTTTTTTCACGACGCTTAGAGTGTGATTTTCTGGGCACAGACAACTGTTTATTCATTTTAAGTCACAACTCCATTTAAGCAGGAAAAAGCTATATTTTAAACCAATTAAATGCAATTTCTATTCCACTCAAATTACCTCTTTCTGCATTTTTTTCTTGATCTTGGCCAACAGAGAAGAAGGACCTTCAGGATTTACAGACTGGAAATGACAATATAAAAAGCTATAAATGTTTTTTACAAATTTTGATGGAAACCATGCTGCAGTTCTTCCGTCAAATTCTTAACCGGAGAAAACAAAGTAATTTGTTACAATGACTGGAAAGTGACCTACTGTAAGTCGCAAACACAACAATAACTGTAGATTACTACTGTTCAATAATAGAAAAATAATAATAATTTTTGTACTGTGCTCCAAATACCTGTCAGGTCATGTATACTCCCTGTGTGTTTGTATGTTTGATTATTTTTGTCATGCAACCTAGTATGCAGCCACCAGTTGAAGTAAGGCAAAACCATGCCAGCATATAAAGAAATAATGTGGATCTGGCTGTGTAACATGGTAAATCTTCATACCAACTCTGAAAACTGGTACCACATTATAAGTCAAACTAAGAGCATTATAATATATTACAGACTACTTTTTGAATTACTAGAGAAGCATGACGTATATAGCATAACGCTCACTCCTGCTCCAATCAGACTGACTGGTTTTATAAAACCTGTATACAGTATCCAAGGAGGAAAGCATAAACTTTGTGTGTATTCATTTGCCAATTGGTACAAATTATGAACAGACATTTTAATGTAGTACTAAAGCTCAGAACCCCTTCCAAATGCTGGCTTAAACTAACACATAAGGGTTAGATTAGAGGTACAAAAATATCTTATACTCTTTGCCAATGTTTTGTTCTTTCCTCCTTGAATATGAAGCATAGCATCACTACATAGCAATCCAAAGACCCCAACATTGGTCCAAATCAAAAGCAAATCCTCTATAATACAAAACATGTAAGTTACTGTATAGGTAAGCTATGACGCTGTGCCCACACACACTATAGTTCATGGAATCTAACATAGTGATTAGTTACCGATACAATGTCTCCACAAAACACTGTATGAAGCCAAAATCTTTACCTGGCCAGTCTTGGTCTCCCCAGCAGCATTTATCACCCAGTCCCACTCTTCCTCTCCAAAGGCAGCAGTGCATGAGGCTGGTGAAAGAACAAGATTAACACACATAAATAGAATACAGGATATATGCATATGGTACTGCTTCTTTCTATACTGCAGAAAGTGAGGAGTGCTCAATGTCCTAACCAGTGAAATTTTAAAAAAAGTAAGAGGTCCAAAATCATGTCCTATGCATCACTAAAGCATTAAATAACATCCGGCTTAAAGTTGGAACAGCTCTGAAAGTATCTGCATATTTAATGGCAATCACATTTTTAAGCAGCTCTGAAAGTATTGTATTAGCACTTCATAGGGCAATCAAATTATCATACAGTACCTCTTAGCTGAAATGCCTTTCAACTTACCTGGATTAATAAGATTTGCACTTCTAAAGGTGACTACATCATCATTGAACACTTTAGTTTGCTTCTCATTCAGCCAAGCAATCTGTGGAGGGACTTTGTCTACCACACACACAGCTGATGCCACATCTTTGGCTACCAACTCGCACACAATGTGTCGACCCAAGAAACCACAACCTGAAAAAGGGCAAAATTAAATATGCAGTAATCTAAATGAGTAACCCCATAAATGGAAAATAACATTTTTCCAATATATTTTATGATATTCCATTACTCCTGTTTAATCTGTTTAAATTAAAGGGAAACAGTAAATTTTGATTATGCCTGACCCCCAAGAGACTTGATGCCCCACACAAGGTGGCAGGGCTTGAAAGTCGAGAGAAATTGAGGGGTAAAACTATTTAAATAACACATTATATAGATAAGTTTTATGTGCGAGAATAAGCCAGACCTGATCTGACTAAACCTAACCTAATCTGGACTGGGCAAGACTACCAGGACCTAACTGGAGCAAACTACCGAGAGTGACGGTACGGGGCAACCTGGGCAAACTACTGGGACCAAACCTCATGCCCTGTAGGTCCGAGTATTTAAGAATACACTGTAGGCCTAATATAACGAGTGTCATAGAAGGTGACTAAAAGGTATTGGCATCTGGAAGGGCATCCGGCTGTATAACTTTGCCTCGGCCACTTAGTGGCAGCGGTGTCTTGGGTGGTTCCCTTGCCCTTGCACAGCTTATCTTACTGTGAACTGCCATTAGGGGAATAATGCCGACATGTGCCAACAAATATAAAACATTTAAAAATGAAATGAACTAAGTCAGTTTTCCTTTTTGTTGAGGCAAAGGAGGGGTAAGGGCTGCCAAAGAGGCTCCCACATCACCATTTCCACAGAAGAGTGGAGTAGCGAGCATGAACGTTTTAGTTATTTGTCTTGAATATTTACACAAAAATACATGTCATAAACTTACTTCGACCGCACGTTGCCATGGTCCAGGTTAGGTTAGGTCAGGTCAGATAAAACTTGGCTAGGATCTTTCAATTCAAAATCAAAGCCAACTACATTATGCTAATTTGTGTGTTTTAGACCACCCAAAACTCCCAATTTTCCAAGCTCAACCACAAGATTGTTGGGGCAGGAAGGGTGTGGCAATGGTAACAAAATACATCCTCTCCAATAAAATAGATAAAACATTAAAAAAACAGTAATTGCATGCCAAGACAATCCAAAATAAAATAAAGGTAAATGCTTGGAGGTGTTATTCTAGTTTTACAATTTACTCCCTTACTTTACTGTCTCTTAGTCTTTCTCTAATGCAACCATTTCTATTCAGGAAGACAAAATTTTCTATTAACCCACATCCATATAACATAAGTATGACAAACTTGTAAAATCTGCCACTGCTTTATGATGAAAAGTCAGAATAACTTACATTGTGGTATACCCTTTAACCAAACCTAATCAATCTACTGTAATTACGACAGTGGAAATCTCTGGGGTTAGATTACAGTTGATTAGGTTTGGTTAAAGTAATTTTGACACAATTTCACGGTATACTGTATAATATGAAGACATAAATATCTTGGACTAAATTAGGACCTCTTTCCCCTCAAAAAAAAAAAAAAAAAAGATAAAAAAATAAAAAAATATATACATCTTTACAGTAACTAAGGATATTAAAATACAATCTGCAACATTTAAAAAAACCACTACTCAAATTATATCATGCTATGCTATAACCTACTTGTTTAGGCATACCATTATTACCATACGTATAGCAGCCAGTCCCGCATAGAATTAATTGGTTTGGCAATCATTAAAGAGAATATAATCATCTGTGACCTTAATTCTTCTAACATGTTACACATACTATATCAAGGAAAGCTCTGTAAGGCAAACGTAACGATAAATAGCAGCAAATTATAAGTTCAGTTGTGTTAAAATGTCAACCCCACCAATATATCACACAAGAACAAACAAAAACACGAATAATAATAATAATAAACACCAATAATTACCTCCCAGAACCAACACTTTGGGCTTCACCGTAGCCATCCCTCTTCAATTATTGGATCCTCATACACACACAAACGGGGGTAGTGATATTGGCGGCTCTTCTGTCTTACCCAAGCTCCTAAAAAACAGGTGCAACTTAGAGGGAGTGACAGGAAACCCCTATATAAGCTTCCTTTCTGATAGCAGCCAGCACCCAAGATATCCACCCAACCCAACTGTTGGCGCCTCACTGACCAGAAAAAGGAATTTATATTTATTTATCTATTGGTATTTTTCGGTGTTGAGAAGCATGGATGTGATGCTCAGAGTGGTAGGATGTGCAAGGGGGTGTTCTCTATTAGTAAATTGTGAGGCAATTCCCGAAATTCACATAAAAAGCATACAAATAAACAGGGAGGAGGTGAGTGGAGTTGCCGATTAGTTATTTTTTGACGCGCGCGGGAAAATTGAAAACTTCTTGGCGCCCATTTCGTCTGAGTTTCGCTTACGACAGTGAATAATAAAATAATAATAGAATTATGATGATTTTCTGATATCACGAAGAAAATTACACATGACATATAAGCAGAGGTCAATGATGACAGGGGTTGTTGTGGTGATAAGAGTTGTGTTGACAGGGATTGGTTGTGTTGACACATGACAGGTTGTTTTGACATCTACAGGCTGTATAATGAGAATTCTTTTTTGACAGAACGTGGTTGAAGCCAAGACAGATTGAACATTTATGAGGAGAATTAAGAATGGAAAGGTGGTCGGGCCATAATTATAATATAGCCTAAATGTGGAGGAGGCATGGAGATATGTAGGAGATATATGGCAGTGGAGTTTTTCATCAGATTATCGGAAAAACTCTTGGGAGGAGAGAGGATGCCTGAGAAGTGGAGACAAATTAATTGTTCTGGTACCAAGGATTCTAGTACTAATATCCTTGCTGGTACCGAACTTTATAATTACCCCCTAAAATACGGGTGTATGTGGTACCGGTAACATATAACAGAGATAAGTTCAGATAACTATAAATGTAGGCCTATTCTTGTACACGGGGTTGTTGTTGTTCTTTTTCTGTCAGGGAAAGTTTACCCTGAGCAGATCTTTTACACAAGACTGTAATATGGACAATAGGGATTTACAGAAACGGGTCTGGGGCTGGATATTTGAAGGAACCTTTACCCCTACTAGCTTTAGTCAAGGCGCTATATAGAAAGAGTCTGCATTTGGTACGGCAGCAGGTAAAACATATTTGATTAAAGTGGATCCCTTCTGATATACTGAGCATACATTGAGAATGAAGACCACAGCTACTATTAAAATAGAACTGAATTTTAAGGAAGAGAATATAAAAAAAAACGCAAGATCTGCTGATCGACAACTTATGTAGGAATTTTTGTAAAGCAAAAATAGCGCCGTTGAAAAGGATTAATCATTCCTACTGTCGATTGATGAGATAAAAGATAAACAAACACAGTCTCAGACACAGTAGTGTCTGACACACAACAGTATAAATTATCTTTTGTGGAAGTAAAGTTATTTTTGCTTATATGACGGCGCTAGGGTTTCCTGTGATAGCAACCCACAAAGCTACTTACCTCATCAAACCCCCCAGATATAGGATTTTGCCAACAAAAGGTACAATTTTGCCAACATAAGGTAAGATTTTGCCAACATAAGATGACACAGAGTAAGCGAACATATAATAATGAGGGGGTATTACGTAAAATTTTGGTACGTACAGTAGCCTACATGAGAGCGCCTTGAATCCTCCAAGATATACCAGGAAACAGGACGAGATTAACAAAAATAGTGGTGGTCTGTTGCTTGGAATAGTTTGGAGGAATCACTTGCGCTCGATTTACCAGCACTATTATTATAACCCCTTAATATCAAATTTGAAGAATACCCTGCCCTTCTGCGAGACACACAATATACAAGACAAAGAAATAATTAATCTAATGGCATAACATATTACATTTTGTGTGTGTGTGTGCTTCTCTGAGAGGCTGTCAACACATTCCCTTTCAAGACAAGCTGGTAATCCCTTGATCTTACCTTCACACACACACACACACACACACACACACACACACACACACAGAGTATTCCGTCATTCATTGCAATTCACCTTTGTGTTTGTCATCTTTACTCATTCACTCATACATTTATTCATTCGGTCAGTCTTGGAAATCTCTGGATCTTACCTTCACAATTTTCCTTTTATTAATTTGATATGTTTGTAAAATATATATTCAGCCTTACATTAGTTGTAATCATATGTTCATATCACCATGTCCCTGTTTTTTCCTGCCTTTATCCATTCATTATTATTTTTTTTTTAACTTCCTGCCCTGCAATCCCCTTGGTTAGGCGGCTACGAATACCTCTCCAGTATCCCTGCTTGTCACAAAAGGGTACGGTACTAAAACGGGCTTTCATTTCTCTAACTGTCCTTTTTTTTTCATCTGTTACCTTTTGTGCATACTGTCCCACCTCTCAATCACCGAATTCTTTCTCGGGCGCTATATGACCTCGCTGTTGCTGTCCCGAATATCAATCAATCAATCCTTCCCTGCATCTCTTTTTGTTCCATATATTCCTTCTCCATTCTTTCTTCTCTTGCCTCGGCTCCTCTTCACTATTCTCTGGCTTCCTTTTTTTCCTTCCTTCCTTTCACTCTTTTTCTTCTTGTCCTTCCCCTTTCAGATGGGCTTGTTGTTGCAACTGTCCCTCTTTTCTTTCTATTTCTTTCCTGCTGTCTCACCTCTCTATCACCTTCTTCTGGCGTTATATGACCTCGCTGTTGCGGCGCCTAATATCAATCAGTCAATCGACCCTTCCCCTTATCTTACACAACCTTTTTTTTTTCTTGTTCAAAATCCCTACCACCACTACTACGTACCTCACTATCACCAACATCACCATCATTATCACTACCACTAACATCATCATCATCATTATTATTATTATTATCACCACCACTAACATCATCATCATCATCATTATTATTATTATCACCAGTACCATCATTATCATCACCACTAACATCACCACTATCATCATCATTATTATTATTATCACCACCACTAACATCATCACCACTATCATCATCATCATCATCATCAAGGACCAAATTACGAGACATATTTTGTACTCTACCGTTATATTAGTCTTTCCAGTGCAGCTGTGAGACAATATGATCAGGGATTTGGGAAGAGTTAAATTTTACTTACGAAATAGAAATACAAGCACAAAAGAGAAGTGTCTAATTATAGTCTAAGATATCCTCAAGAGCTACATTTCTTAGTTTTTATATAATATTGTATATATTTTTTTTAATCAGTAGTTGAAGTGCCCAAAATGTGGCAGATTCTCTCTCTCTCTCTCTCTCTCTCTCTCTCTCTCTCTCTCTCTCTCTCTCTCTCTTCTCCGTAGCCTAAATTACGTGACTTCTTAGCATTCGATCAATTTCTCACGTATTTTTCCGCTACCGTTTTTCCCTCAACCAGTGGCCGGAGCGAAAATACGTACGGTGTCCGCAAAATGGTAAAGTAAAAACAGAAAGGGATGAATTAATTGTGTTCTTTGCAAAAACGCTATCTGGTTGTTGAGGGGAAAAACGGAGCGGAAAATACGTGAAAGTTGACAAGCAGAAGTCACGTAATTAGGCTACGGAGAGAGAGAGAGAGAGAGAGAGAGAGAGAGAGAGAGAGAGAGAGAGAGAGAGAGAGAAACTGTGTGTGTGTGTTGAAAGGAAGAAAAAAAAGGAAAAGAACTGGGGAAGGAAAGATATAGTTTAAGGGGTAGTGATTATTTTTTAGCGTACGCGGTGGAGTGTAGAGGAAGGAAATAAGAGTGAAGAAGGAAGAATGTAAGAGTGTGTGAGATAGAGGAAATGTGTTTGGTGGAGAGAGGAAGGAATAGAGTAAAGAAGGAAGCAAGGAAGAATGTGTGAGATAGAGGAAGTGTCTGTGCATGGAGGAGAAAGAGGAAGGAAATAGAGTAAAGAAGGAAGTAAGAAAGAATGTGTGGTAGGCTACAGAGGAATTAGTGTGTGTGGTAGAGGGAAGAGGAATGAAATAGAATGAGAAAGAATGTGGGGACTAGAGGAAGTATGTGTGGAGGAGGGAAGAGGAAGGAAATAGGGTAAAGAAGGAATTACGTAAGGAACGATGTGTACGTGTGGTATAGACTCTATAGAGGATGTGTAGACGAGAAGTATACCAAGGTCATCTAAATAGCCTATAATGTTATGACAATGTATAGGACGTGCTACAGCCTATGGTGGAGATTATACACGTGTGGAAATCTAACCTAGCAAGAATAATGAAACCCACTCGAAACTGTATCGGGAAAGATGAAGGGGAGAATGACTATGGTTTGTGCTCAGGTTGTGTCTATGGTGGTTCTTGAAGGAAGGAGGTGACCTGGTTGGTGCGTGGTGCCCTCCTATAACCCAAGTGCGAGCTACATAACGTTTGTGGTCTACTCAAGGAGGTTGGGTCTACTGTGGGTATAGTTCACCCCTTCCCCTCCCCTTCTTTTTTTTTTTTTTTTTTTTTGGTAATAGTACTCACACTGGAAGGAAGACATTTCCATAATTTAACTATGTACAGTAGATGAATTCTTGTCACTTGTTCGGTTGCCAGAGTTGGATAGACACACCAAAACCTGTGGGAGGGCACCATTGTTTTTTGGGTGTGGGAACTATTATGGTTTGGATATTTCGGTGTCAAATCTTTGCAGTGGCTGTGTGTGATTGTTGAAAAGTTGAATTGCCTACGTAAATATTGGTATTAGATGTGAATGTGTGGTTGAAACATCTGAACGTGTGAAAATGTGGTGAGGACTTACAGAAGGGGAGAGAGCCAGCAGCTCCTCGGCTAGCCAGCCAGCCAAGCAACCACTCAACCAGTTACCAGTCAGCCAGAGCCTCGCACTCTCCCTCCCTGCGGCCCAGCAGCTGCCCCGCTCACTTCCCCTTCTAGTATCTTGCACGGCTGCCCAGGAAATCCATAAAAGGTCGTGTATATTTTGCTATATTATGGTAGTGTGCACCCAAAGAAGTTCATATTGATTGTGTTGAACTGTGCATGTGGAATTTGGTGCCATTTAGAGTGGGTTGGTGTGGTGTTACAAGGAAGGTTTGTGCATTAATGAGTAAAGGAAACATTCTCTATTGAGTGTGACACAGTACATACTTTTACAGTATAGATGGACTGTCGTGATATCTAAATGTGAGCGGCAAACACGTGTATAAATTATACCGTGGAGTATTTTTATACCCTGCTTATCGGTGTTATATATATATATATATATATATATATATATACCGTACTATAAGTTGGGCATCTGACATAGAAGTAGAAACGATATAGAATCTTAATGTCGTGTAGTATGCATTGATTTGTGTACCACTGTAATTAACGTTAGCATCATTTGTAATTATCTCTAAATAATATATAATAGCAACTTCCACTAACCCATTGACAAGTAGGCTACTGACATTTTGTAGAATGTAATAATAATGCTAGACGATTTGAAATATGTTTACTACGAGAAAACTTTCCCCACATTGTAATAAGTATGAATGCATAGTGACAGTTTACATGCATTCAGATTAGTTAAGTGAAGGAAATGTGACTGTACCTACATTAAATTTGTAGCCCTTGTTTGCATTCTATTTTTCATCATAATCTACATCATAATCTAACTTTGCCTCTCTCTCTCTCTCTCTCTCTCTCTCTCTCTCTCTCTCTCTCTCTCTCTCTTAATTAATCTTCGTTTCCTGATTACTGCCGCCTTTCTCTGTCGGCTACTCCCTTTCTATAATGTTATTTTTCCTCCTTTCTTCCTTAACATTTTGTGTTATCTCTTATCTCTTCACTCCTCCCGTTTTCTTCATACTACCTTTTTCTCTTTTCTCCCGTCTCCCTTTATTTTCCCTCAATTCGCTCTCCCTCTTCTCTCATTAGTCTGCATAAGTTTCGATACATAAAATGACTCAATCAAATTATTAGCCCTTGTTTTCATGTAGGCCTACTCTTGTTGTTACAAGTTTATCTAAATCATCCTAAGGTGTATCGAAACTTTTATAGGCAACTTTCGTCCTGGTGTCTGTGCCACGTCTGTGTAGTCGACCTTCCCAGTGTACGGAATTAGTGAGACGGTGGTGAAGATACTCTCAACTTGGCCTTCTGACAAGTACTTTGGATACCTTACATTCTCACTCTCTCCCTCCGTCTCTCTCTCTCTCTCTCTCTCTCTCTCTCTCTCTCTCTCTCTCTCTATATATATATATATATATATATATATATATATATATATATATATATATATATATATATATATATATATATATATATATATATATATCCAGTAAGTTGTTATGAATTACTTGTAGGCTACTATCTTACTAACCCGTGTCTAGTTTCCTTTTCGTTTTAACAACTTTTTGTTTCTCATTTCTATTTAGTGTACTTTATGTGTAACTATATTGCATTGATGTGATGTTTTTGAAGGTATAGGCCTACCGTACAATACACATGCCGTATGGAGTGACTTAACTGGCCCCATATCACGTTTATGTTTATATATATGTTTGATATCAATGGTTTAACGATTTCTGTATAGGACGAGAGTGGATAAAGTCACCTTCCACCATTGAGTTAGGGAGAGTCCATGAATAATATAAAATTTTGTCATCAACTCCACACCAGACCAACCATCTGCTCGGGCTGAGTTGGCTGTCCTATATATGTCTTTTAGCCAACCAGCCATAACAAGTGTGGCTACATAATGCTTTCTGTGAATATGGAGGTGGAGGGGGCGTGGTGGACTGGTCGGTGTGGTGAAGAAAAGATGCCGTTCTCTATATGTGTATAGGACTTGTTGTACGATCCTGTAGGATGAGCGTACCGGTCATCACCGAGATATAGTCATGTTGTGAAGCAAGTGAACCCCCTAAGGATGGTCATACCCTCATATATTTTATAATTATATCTGTGAGTTTTTCTTGTCGTGTGATGATATTGGTGTTATATTACTGACATATTTTACTTCCCACAGAGTAATGTCGTGGAGCAGCTCTGAGCTGTGCCGGGCTGTCTCAGCTGTGGTGCCACCACTGACAGCTGCAGCACACAAAGGCCAGGCTGGGAGGGTAGGAGTGGTTGGAGGTTCATTGGAGTATACAGGAGCACCATACTTTGCTGGAATATCAGCACTTCGTGTAGGAGCTGACTTGGTTCATGTGTTTTGTCAACGTGAGGCAGGTGTTCCACTGAAGAGTTTCTCACCAGAACTAATGGTTCACCCAGTACTGGATGGAACAGACCCTCTGGGAGAGATAGAAGAGCAGCTGGGAAGGTTACATGTCATTGTTGCTGGACCTGGATTGGGACGTCGACCCACAATCTTTTCTACCCTCAGTCATGTACTTCAGGCTGCTAGAGACCGACACCTGTTATTGGTACTGGATGCTGATGCTTTGTTTTACCTTAATGATAACTTTGATACTTTACAAGGGTATCCTAACACTTTGCTCACACCAAACAGGGTGGAACTAGCAAGACTGTATAGGTCTGTGATGCAGACAGAACTAAAGGCAGAACAGGTAAAGGCAGAACATGTACAGCGACTGGCTAAGAGACTGGGAGTGACAGTGGCATGTAAGGGAGCTGTTGATGTCATTGCTTCAGGTGACATTGTGGTAACATGTGACCTGCCTGGGTCACCTCGCCGCTGTGGTGGCCAGGGTGACCTCCTCAGTGGAGCAGCTGCCACATTCTTTTACTGGGCATTTGGTACAGCAGCTGCTTCCAAAGAACCACCAGCTCTGCCACCAAGTGTACTGGCTGCCTGGGCTGCCTGTGCCCTCACACGTACTGCTGCTGTCTCTGCTTTTGGTGTCCATGGTCGTTCTACTCTCACCAGAGACATTCTTACTTATCTTCCTAAGGCCTTCACAACTCTCTTCCCTGATGCCAAGTGAACTTTAAACATTACACAGACATCACTATATTCATATCACCAAGTTGCCTTCACGTGCTTGCCAGTTGTGCACTCGTGAATTCCCATTTCCTAGAACATTCCTTTGACATGTATGGGACACCCCTCCCTTCCTTGACTCGTATCTCACTCAGTGGTTAGTGAAGTGATGTGGAATATTGTAAGATACTGCCATAATGATAAGACTTATCACATCAGTAAGAGCCAGTAGGAAGCTAAAGTTGCTGGACACAAGTAGGCTACAGAGGGACATATATATGATGTATATATGTTGAGTTGGTAACATAGAGCTGGGTTAAGAGGGGAAGTTACTAATAGTATAATGTTATAATCAGAAATTGCCTCATTTTCCCTCAATGCATAATATTGATTTTACCAGTGTCTTCCTTTTTTGTATAAGACTCGTCCCTAAAAGTGCTTAGCATCCTTCAGGCTCTTGTGTTGTTGTGTCTTCCTTCATGTACAGAGTGGATGTGCCACTTTGATTCTTGGAGTGTTTATTTCTCTTTGTTGTTGTGTACATAAAGTCACAAAGGTTGAATTGCCTCATCATTGTCAGATTTATCAAAGGATTATTCTGTAAAAGATTGTTGACTTTGTCCTCTAAATTATGGGAATTTAGCAGTAAAACAGCCTTTTAAAAAGCATTCAGTTTATATTTTCAAGCAGTAATCTGTAGCCTACAGTATCCAAATGTATAATGTTTTCAGGAAACCCCAGATACATAAAAATCACCCTGCAGTCCATATATATAAAAAATGTATCATATCACCTCATCAGACTTGAAACTCGGTTCCCTGAGAAGACCATATACATCACCTTAAGAACTGTATTATTGGTAATGACTGGGACCGTGTTTTTAAGACAAGTTTCAAACCCAAATAACACACCAAAAGTCTCTTCCAATAATGTTATCCATGCCACGTACGATAGGTAATAAACATGCCTCTTTGATATTTATATTTTGTTATGACCCTCTCACTGTTAGCAGGTTTCAATCTACCAAATAATCTAAAATAAATCAACATGGAAATGCTTGTACAGTAGCTGAAAACAGTGAGACGGTTAATGTAGGAATGTGTATAATTTTAACTACTTGATTGGTAAATAATAATAGTTATCATTTTTATAATCATGTTTTCTTTTATCTTACGTGTTTACTTTTCTTCGTGTTCACTGCCCACTCCTTACTTCACTTAATTCTTCCTGCCATTCCTTGCATGTCCAGTCCCTCCAATGCTTCTCATTGTCTGCAAATCCTCTCATCCCTCCTTTCACTTCTCTTTCTTCCTTCCATACCTATCTCCCTTTCTCTCCTCATCACTACTCCTATATCACTCTTCTTCCTTTAATGTCCAACCCCTCCAATATTTCTCATTGTCTGCAAATCCTCTCCTCTCCCTTTCACTCCTCCTCAATCACTCCACTCCCAGTCTTTTACTAAACTGGTCTCCATTTAACACTCTTGTATCTCTTTTCATTGTTCATTGTAAATATGTAATCCTTAGAATGTGTTGTTGTTGTTATTGTATTCCGAGTGATAGTTCATAAGGAATTTTGTATCAGATAAGCTTTTCACCACTTGTCGTTTTTATTTCCTTTACAATTTTAGGAGTAATAAATTAAATCACCACTTATAATTTTGAAGAATAGTTTCCATTTATTAGACAGATTTAGTGCGAAGAGCAGCAAAGGCCGCTCATGGGTCACAGGGCATGGGAAGAGAATTATTAGAATGACTAATAGAATAATAAGGGTGAAAACAGATGGAAAGTTAACTTAGCATGAAGTGAATACATGAGATTATTCAATCAAATTAATATGAATTTATAATTACTCAAGATATCTCCCTTTCAATTCTTCAACTGTCCCTCCTTTTGTTCTATTTCTTTGAAGCTTGCCCTTCTATTTCTCTATCACCTGCCTCGTCTAGCAGCAGGGTTTGCATTCTCAATCGATCTAATATTTTGTAACTACAAGATTAAGGGTCAATCCTGGTGCACGTATTGTAAAATTTAAGAGTACGAATAATTAAATACATAATTATTAGAGGGTGTTCTTATTAGACGCTCGAATTGTTTGGCACCGCATGTCTCATTCGGCCTGCTAAATGCGTAGCCAAGTAGTATGTCCACAACTATTATCACAAAGAAGGCTACATGTGAGTGGCCAAGATTCGATCACCAGTTGCTTAATATTTAGCTATATTTAATACTTTAAGCCAAAGTTTTAAGGTATGTTTCTATCGATCAGCGGTCTTAAAATATTAGCTGATGACCAACCCAGAAAAATTGCCAGATACCGCCACGTAACCCTGCTATCGAAGTGGGTTGCTGTAGGTTGCCCTCAAAGAAAAAACCCGGGTTGCTTGGTGTAAATAGAACATGCAAAATCGACGATTCGAGCGACCGGGTTGCATGACCAGTGTTGATCTAGCATAAATACTTAAATAGAAGACGCCTCTACCACCACGACGGTCCAGAGATGACAACAACAACACGTCACTGCTTCCTTCCAACGGCACCAAGGATGAGAGAACGGCACCACGTATATCAACCAGTATTGCCAGGTGCAGGGAAATTTCTTTGATGAAGAGAATTTTGAAGTCCACGCAGGGAAATTACATAAAGATTGTTCAGGTATAAACGGAAAAATTTCTACCTGACGAAATATAAAAAAGACAGTCAATGTTCAAGATTAAACAGGGAATAATTTAGGTAAAAAAAGGGAAATTCTGATGTTGAAGTTGGGGAAATTTCGTCAAGCAGACCTGGCAACACTGATAACAACATGGCTGCATTGTCGACAAGGGAGATGACAGGCAGCCGGTGGTTACGGTAGAAGCCGGAGAAAATTAACTTAAAAAACTTCACATATCAGTCACAGGTGAGTCCAAATTGATCAGTAAACATGAAATAGGACCTACTGACTCTGGTAAACGCAGTGTGGTGATGTGACAGCCAAGGATTAAGTAGATAAACTGGAATATTATACGAGGTTTTATTTCTGGTGTAAGAGGGTAAGTAGGTATCCATATTTTTAAGGTTAAGGTCAGATTTATTTATTTATTTATACAAGACACTGATTTGTGTTCATAGTAATTGATATCGTAGTTGTTTTCTTTGGTAAATTTTGAAAGAATACCATTATTGCGTACGGTTTTTCTACCTTCATTACCCACTTATTTAGACCATTCTACCGACTTTTCTTCTTTGGCATTTCCTCTGCAAATGCCCCATTTCCAAGATAGGGCATTTTAAAATTAGCCTGACCTTACCTAACCAAACTAGACCACAGCAGACTACCGGGACCTAACCTGGACAGACTACGTTACCAAGAAATAACCGTGGTGAAGTACAGGAAATGACCGGGGCAAAATACTTGGACCTAGCGAGATCTGGCAACACAGCTACAAAATGGCAATTCTTTCAATAGATAAATAGGAAAATCTGCATAAGAGTTCCACGCGGCAAATATTTACAATTTATGTATATTTCAGTAGGGGACAATGTAGTGTGTTCGTGTGTAATGAATGTAATGGGCGATTGCACTAACTTTCGGCAGAATAGCCTTTCGAAAAATCGCGAGAGCTGCTGAGACTAAGTCCAGCGTAGTGTAAGTCTAGGGTGTCTATACCCTAAGGAATGTAAACAGTGTTGAATGCAGCAGCCCAAAAAGTTCTGGGGGAGCGAACATTCCGAGGTATAGACCTCCGGATTAAGGAACTTTTACTGTACATGGTTTGGGTGAGTCTGTGGGTGACCGTAAGAGAAAATGACCAAAAATATTTAATACAAACTCAGGAAATGCGTGTGTACTGTACAAGATCATTGGTGAAAACGAACAGTATTTCGTGTGCCGTTAGCCACCCCCCCCCCCCCAACCCTCAAACTTAAGCCTAACCCCTTTAGAGTGAACAGCCTCTCAATGGACATTGACCTTCTAACATGAGTTTTGAATTACTGTACTGTAGTTTTTATGCACAGTACAGTATTAATTCCAATTTATCCCATAGGTCACGTCAATTTTCCAGTAACGGACAAGGTTAACCCCCTTTTAGTCCGTTAAGTTGAGGGTTGTGTGTATATGGTAATTAGAACACAAGCGCACTGCTGAAAATACATCCTCACACATTGACAGCTATTCCTACATTGGCAAAACAAGACTGGTGTGACTCATGGGAGTGCCTAAGCACACACCCTCTGTTGTGAGCCTAATCAAGTATGTCAGGGGGTGCGCAAATTTAAATACTACACTGTTGACTTATGTCTTCACCCGCTGTTACCCACCCTTGTTGGTGGTGTTGACTAATGTCGTCACCCGCGGTTTAAGGGTTAACATGCACAGCAACAAATCACTCTTAATATTCATCCAAAATACCAGTACTGTATATCTCTACTTCACATTAGGTTTGGTAGGTGTGTTATTTGGTTTAGGAGTCAGTGCAGACTTGGGCTTTAGTTTTACAAGGACCAGGACCAACAGTATGAAAGTACCTGCTCTTTTTTTTTAATGTGTATTGTATATATTGCAGGTAATGTTGTCCTGGTGAGTTGGTGCATGAACCAAGACCAGACTTCTGTTATCATCAACTCCATCGGGTACCATCATCACAACTACTGCTGTCATCACTCATCACCTGGATGGTTCAGATATTTGTGGAAAGTTTAGTAGGGTAAAATTTAAATAGTATGTAAGATCCTGTATATCCATCACTAGTGGAACCTATATCGTCATTGTATCGCCATTACTGTTTCAGGGAACTGTATAGTTATTAATGAGTTAAATAAACTGCAGTCCATTGAAACATCACAAATGACAATTAAATTGGCATTGATTACTGTATGAAGAAATAGTTTTGCTGTCACAGTTCTGTCTGGTGGAGAGAGAACCTTTCATTAGATTAGGTCAGTGGCTGGTACAATGTTCCATTAGCACTACTTGTCATCACCTTATCCATGATGGGCTATTATACACTTGACCCTCGGTATCATTTGGGTTATAATTTTAGATACACCAAGGTAAATTTTTAGAATACAAAGCTATTTGTATTTTAACAATTTAAGAAACCAAGTGATATTTTTTTCTGTATAAAAGTGATGAGTTCTGTTCCCATTTTTCATAGCACTTGGTGGTCCAGTATGAAGATCTATACAGTTTGTGGGTGAAGTTGAAGAAAACGAGGGATAATGGAATCTGAGTACAGTAATGTAGCCAGTGTAAATCTATGTAAAAGGTACAAGATAGCTATCTATATGAGTAGTCTTCTGTGGGCATTATAGAGAGCTACTGATTCTTTCAAACTTGGGTATAGAACAAATTTCCTACAAACATTTGTTAAGTAAAATAAGGTCTTTTCTGGCATAGTTTGGAGAAATTGGCAGTCTTCAATTTGACCAGAAGAGGTTACTCACTTATTGTACTTTATATTATGTTGATATTGATATTTTCATTCACACTTATGTTTGTTGGCAGAGTGGTGCAAGGAATGACACAGCTGTGCCACATAAATACCTCAAGATCAGATTTTCAAGCTTCGTCAACTCAAGTGCCAAGAAACCATCCATCATCCTTTGTTTCTCTGTCTACTCTGTCTAGCTAACGCACTGAGTGTGTGAGAACGGAATCTGTGTCAAATCAGTATAAAAGTGTGCTTTAAGTGGTGGTCATACTGAGGTAGCTACCCGTCTTACAGATGTCCATATAGTATTTACAATACATCAGGAGACAGCTAGAAGTGTCTATTTCAATAGCATGTATCATTTACTTATGTAGGTTTAGTGGTTTATCAGCTACTAGCCACCAAAGTTTGTTTACGTTTTGTAAAATATGCCCTCGCTGGAGAGCAGACACACGCAAATATCCCCGTGCTTTAAGGGTCAAAATGACATTGACCTTTGATTTCAGACAGAATTTGAGTCAAAATAGTGGGAATGATGTACTGCATCACATTCTAAGCAAAATCCATCTTAAATGGTACAGCTGCGGAGAGGAGTTTCTTTACCCCCATGGGGTTCCTCTATACCCTTTGTATAGTAATGGAACCAAGTTAATAATAATAATAATGATAGTAATATATATAACAAAGAAGTTGATTTGCAAATGGCCTGCCAAAAGGTTAATGAAAATGTAACATATTGATATTTTGAGAGGACTATGATCAACTAAGTGAATGATGTTTACTGTATATACCAATTTATATGAAGAATTCAATGAGGAATTGAAATAGTGTGCATATTTGGATATCTTTTCATATAATTTTAAATTTTTGTTTATACATCAGTCACCTTCAAAACGTGAAATGAGATGATGGTGTGTACTCGGGTATAGAGGGACCCCAAGTGGGTAAGGAAACTCTATTCCATAACTGTACCACAGTATGCTAAAAAATTAAAAATTTCTGTAAATGACCTATTTTTTGTTATTTTTGGTCATAGGGTAGATCAAATGTTGACGGTGTTCAAACTTGACTAGAGATAATCCCTTTTCCTGTATCCACACCTGTTAAAGCCTTAACAGAGACGGATAAATGGACAGTTGCTCACGCGGGCGTTACTAAGGATGGCTTGTGTTTAAGCCGGAATATCTGCCAGTTAGTAAGTTGTGTTTTGCGGTGCTGGGTATCCTCATTTTGTCAACATCATCATTGATACTTCCTTTTCCATAGGGGGCTTCAGGGCCATAATTAAGTTAAAAATGATAGAGGGTCAGAATACTCAGTGCAATGGGTCATATTGTACTGTACTCGCATTCAGTCCTCCTTCCAGGTCTTCTGTGTACTTTTATACTCACCTCTGCAAAAATTTCTAATCTGCCAAAGACCCCTTTCACTGCATGATCTGCATACTGGTACAGGTTCTCAGAAATTATTTGAGACTCCAGGCTCTGATATTCTTCACAACAATCACTTGCAGACAGCGTGAAAACATGATTCAGAATGCTTTGTGTGGTGTGGTACAATATACAGTAATATATTTCATGCTGTAAGGGTACTGAAAATGTTAGTATGACCTGTACATCAGGTTTGAAACCAACTATTATCAACCCAGCACTATTTCCACTATTTGTTTAATCACTCCTTCCTAACCCTCCATTCATCACTTATCCAATCTCAGTAGTGGGATATTGCCTACTAAAATGTGGGAAATAATCATAAGGGTTTTCTTTTCTGTTAGTTTATGGAGCTTATAATACATGTAGTCACCACCAGAAGCCTTATCTCTCCTCTATGATTTTGAACCGTGATATTCATGGTGTTTTGAATCAGATAGGTCACCCATTGTATCAAGCTTAATAGGTATTTGAAGGGATTCACAACATGGAAGCTCAGAGCTCAACATCAAACAGGAGAGGCAACAGGACTTTTGGCGATAAGTGTTCAGTTGTGCACATGAATCTATAGTACAGTTCAATTAGAAAATGTGTAAAACTCTTCATAATAGTATTTCACTTACCAGCATCATCGCCTATAACAGTCACCTGCATAGTACTGTACTGTATTGTCAACTTGGTGGTTGTATAGGTTGTTGCTGAAGTTCCTCAAGCTGTCTGGCCGAGCAGCCCCGAGCTCCTGAGGAAGGCCATGGCCTGAACTGGGCTTTCCCACAGTGCCCTCAGAGTGTATTTTGTGTTGTTGGTGAGTGTCGTTGTGTGCGTTGCAGTCTTCCATAATGTATTTAATAGAATGTGGTGCTGTGTTGCATCCCAGACAGGTATCTGCATTGGCTCCATCCAGAAGGGTCGGGTGGTGGCCACATCGCAGCCTGGCCAGGTGGACTCTATCCTCATGGGGAAAGGAAGGATTTAGATGGGTGGATGACAGGAGGTCGTGCAAGCAGCTGAGTGCTGTTCTTGAGTATTGGATGGATTGGTGAGTGATTTGAGTATGGATATGTTTCTGGAGACTGGTTTGGGGTGGGCAGGGTGTAAGAGATGATAGTATTTGTGTATGGTATCGTGTACTGGGTGTTTTGATGTTCCTTGGCATGTGTGGGTGTTCTGCCATGTAGTGTAGTGGGTGGTGTGGGTTTATAGAAGCTGCAGCAAGTGTTTGTGTGCCTCTCATGTCAAGGTGATCCTTGATCTTGAGGACTTTTGAGTTCATGGTGTAGGTGGTCTATAGGTGTGGTGGCTGTGCAGCCTGTGATTATCTTTAGGGGCTCTAGTCAGTAGGTCTGAAGGGTATAGGTAATGGGTGCTGCTTGGAACCCAGCATCTTCCACTCAAGTTGTACAGTACAATCACAGAATTTTTTTCTCTTTTTACTGTATGTTGGATCAGAGTTGCTAGGGCAAGCGATTAATTTCACAAAAAGGTTTACTGTGTTGCTTTCTTACGATCAGAGCTGAATGGTTGCCTTCATTTAGTGCCTTGTCAGTAACACCTTAAGCCTAATAATGAATTGCTTGCTTTAACTCCACTGTTCTGTCCTTGGTAGGCACAATATATTGATTGGCTACCAGGAACATTTTGTACCCCATAGTTCATTTGCACAAGTTTCCAAACCAGTTGCTTACCTGGCGCTATCTGTAAATCCATGTGTTTTATAGTATGCTAAACCAAGAGCTGAAGTGGTATAAAATAATTGAAACTTGTTTGGGAATTTTGTGTCCATGAGACTGGATAAAATGTAGTGTGGTGGACAAGCTAGGCTACCTGTACAATTGCTCAAAATAGTATCCTTACAGAGGAGTCTAAGGGATATGGAAACAAACAGTACAGCTGTTGTCTTGAGTGCGGTTTCCACATCTCCCTTTGTATTGTATATCTAAATATAGATTTGGAAGGATACTTCTTTGAGCTCTTGTACAGGAGATTGGGCAATAGTGTATTCTAATAATTTCTTGTCCCACTTCACTTGCAAGAAATTTTTTATTTTGATTTCTTATCCATTTTTAATGGTTTTCGTACACCTTTGAACCACTAGAATTCTCCAACTGTCCCTCCTTCCCTCTAATTCGTTTATGCTTGCTGTCCTACCTCTGTCGCCCCCCTAATCCTACAGGGTCATTCAGCCTAGGTCAGTATTCCTTTCTCAAATCTATACTTGCCTTCATCCCATTTTCTATGTTATTCTTAGTTTCTCAGCCCCATTATTTAATGGTCAGATTTAGTACATGAAAATTGTGTTTTCCATTTGATCAGTCTCTTCTACTGTCATTTTACATGTTTTGTCCATCTTTAAGTCTCTTGCATATTTTTCCCATTATTGGTCTCTTCTCATTCTTGGATCTATTCTGATCTTCCTTGTCTTATTGCAGTCTATAATTCTTTGTTCTTCTGGACTTCCTTGATATCTTATAAATGCATTGTTCATCTCATTGTCTTGTGTGATGTATTGTCTATTAAACCAAAAGATGTTTCTCTGGACTGTTATCTAACTTTTTAAAGGTTTGAGAAAGATATATCAAGTAAAGTAATTTTATTGAATGTAAAGCACAATATAATACCTACAATGTACAGTTGCCCATCTGATGACTTGAGGCCACCTCATACACCAACAAGCTGGTTTTGCATGATATTCATTGCAGAAAAGTTAAATTTGCAAATTGACAACTTATCACTGGGTTTGTTTCAACCAAGCAGACTATCAAATTTCAGTCCAGTTCATATACATCACTGATACCAGATACAACACCAGCCATCTGATGGCAACTGCACAGTTGCAGACAGGAGCAGCTGTCCTACTTATTTCTAAACTAATAAAATAACATAGATTTTGAAGCCAAGTATTTTTGTGGTGGTGTGTATACACACATACATGCCAGCATGTATACTTAAATACTCACAACTTCAAAATCCGTTGGATATTATACGAGTTTAGAAGAGAGGCTGGAGGAGAGAGAGTGATGTGGGAGGGGTGTGCAGTGCTGGTGTCACCAAGGGAGTAGATGCACATGGATGGTGTGGGACGAATGGTATGGATGACAGGGAAGATTGGATTGGTAAAGTATGCATGGGTGTGTGCATATGCACCTGGGAATGAGAGGAACAAGACAGGGAGAGATGAAAGATTTCTGGGAGGAGCTGAATGGGTGTTTGAGAGTGGTAGGAGGATTGTAATGATGGGCAACATTAATGGGAAATGGGGTGTGGATGAGTGAATGAGAATGGCGAGTATCTGGTGGACATCTGTGCTGAGAGGGGGTTGTTCTTGGTTAACACCTTCTTTGAGCCCAAGATGATACACAGGTATACATGGAGAAGGAATGATAGATGAGAACAAGAGAGTTTAATTGACTATGTAGCTGTGGATGAAAGATTACGGAAGAATGTGATGGATGCTAAAGTAGTAAGAGGAATGGCTCAATACTGACCATTTTGCAGTCTTGGTAAGGATTAAGGTCAAGGTTAAGTGGGAGGGATGAAGGGGGGAACAGGTGGCAAGTGGAAGATTGAATGACAGTGAGTATAGAGAGGAATATAAGAGGAGGGTGGGTGAGGTGCTGGAGGATGCAAGGTTGGGTATAGAGGAGGGAGTGGGAGTGAATGATGAGTATGAAATGTTTAACACAATAGTAATGAGGACAGCAGCAAAGGTAGTTGGATACAAGACACAGAAGAGGGGCAAGAAAGGGAGTGCTTAATGGTCAAAAGAAGTGAAAGATGCAGTAGAGAAGACAAGGAGTGAAATATAGGAGAACATGTCAAAGGAAGTGGAAGAGAGAATACAATATATGTAAGAGGCAAATGAAGAGGATGGTGAGTGAGAGTAAAAGGAAAGTGGATGAGGAGTTTGGTAGGAAACTGAGTGAGAAGTTTAAAGAAAACAAGAAATTATTCTGAAAGAAGGTTAAAAGAGAAAGAGAAGGAAAGTTACTGTGAGTGGAAGTGAAAGAAGTGTGGAAGAGGCAATTTGATCGTTTGATGAATGAGGGGAGGGGATGGAGGCAGGTGGTAGACAACAGGGAGAATTAGGAAAGGCACCGGGGGTGGATCGGATAACTGCAGAAATGTTAAAGTTGGGGGGGGGGGGGGTTGCTTATATGTACATTGGCTTGGAGGCAGGGAGAGGTGCCAGAGGATTGGAGGAGAGCCATAATTGTGCCTTTGTATAAGGGGAAGGGGAGTAAGGATGAGTGTGGTAGCTACAGGAAAATAAGCCTTCACAGTGTACCAGGGAAGGTTCTTAATGAGAGACTGATTGAAGTAACAGGGAATAAAGTTAGTGAGGAGCAGGGAGGGTTCAAAAAGGGTAGAGGATGTGTGGACCAGTTATTTGCATTAAAATCAATAGTGGAGAAATATATTGGGAAGGGTAGGAAGTTGTATGCTGCCTTCATGGACTTGAATAAGGTATATGATAGGGTTGATAGGAGAGCTCTGACAGAGGTGTTGAGAATTTATGGGGTTGGGGGGGTCTTTGCTGAAAGGCATTGAGGCCTTTTATGCAGAGGCAACAGCATGTGTACGGGTAGAGGGTGATCTAAGTAAGCTTTAATATTAGTGTAGGGCTGAGACAGGGGTGTGTTATGTCACCATGGCTGTTCAATATATATACTGTATATGGATGGCTGTATGAGAAAGATGAAAGCCAAAGTAAATTGGTCCTTGGTGGAAGGTTTATTTGCAGATGACACTGTTGATGGCTGAGAGTGGTGGACGAGTTTCAGTGTGTGTAAACGAAGGAAACTGAAGGTGAATGTTGGTAAAAGTAACGTGATGGTATTTGAGAGGGCAGAAACTGAAGTGATTGACTTTGCCACACTGTACGGAGTGGGAATACCAACTGGGATGAAGTGAAGGAGTTCAAGTACCTGGGTACAGTTGTGTGTAAACATGGAAGGAGAAATTAGGGAGAGCAATGAGGGGTAGACAGGTCATAGGATCACTGGGGAGGATTATGAAGGGTAGAAGTATGAGTATGGAAGTGAAAAGGGGACTAAGCAATAGTATAATCCTACTGACATATGCATCAGAGACATGGAGTAGGGCTCATCAGTCTATAATAGGTGCAGTGGAAATGAGTTACTTGAGAAAAGCATGTGGAGTTTCTAGGTGGGATGGAGAGAGTTATGAGAGATGTGGTATGAGTGAGAAGGCAATTAGTATTTTGTGTGGAGTGGTTGAGAGAGTGAACCATGCTAGGTGTGGAGGGGGACAACTTAAAACCCATTCCACACGAGAGGCAAACAGATGGCAGGCACGTGCACCTGAGTGGAATTCTCTCATTTTTATCAGTGTTACCATATCAATCAGTCCCCGGTAGCCATTGGCTACTTGTGCCCGACACCTACCCACAAAATTGGAAACAGTGTCTGCCGGCTGTTTTTTAAAAACGAAGGGCAGACACTTTTACCAATTTTGTGGGTGGGTGGGCACGAGTGGCTAATGCCTGTCGGGAACTGTTTGATCTGGTAATACTGGTAGAAAGCGAAAAAATTCCACTCAGTTGCCCGTGCCCGACGTCTGTTTCCTCTCGTGTGGAAGGGGCTTCACACACAGGTTATAGTAATGCTGAGAGGGTTGGTTAGTAGTAAGGTTGGAGCTGTGAGAGATACAAAGAAGGGAGGGACTGAAGTGGGAGAGATGTGGTAGTGGAGGAGAGGTGAGGTTGAAATGGTGGAGAAGACTCTGCCAACCTGGAATAAAGAAAGAGAGAAGTATTAATAACTCAGCTCTGTACAACTATCAGAGAAAGAGAGAGGGAGGGAAAGTGATGATTACCTATTCAATACAAATAATTATCTAACTTCACAAAGAATCAAACTTGATAATCTGTCGGAGTATGGATTCCTCTAAACTGTAGCACAAGACTATACTATACTGAGCTAACCTGTTCCTTAGCACAGTTTGCAAGACAGTAGGCTCCATGGTTTTAACCTACATGGCAATCACTAAGGGAATATAGTAATTTTGGCAAACTGGAATCTGTCGATTCCTCCAAACTGTGTCGCCCATGTATACACTAATTTTCTTCTATTTTATCACTGGAGTATGGAACTGTGGATGGTACATAGGCTACTGGTATATCCAAATGTGGCACAAGACAGAGCAACCAACAATATACAGTGAGGTCTGTTTCATGGCAGTTTGGATGAATTAATAACCTCCATTGTACCCATGGGGGTCCAATGGAGGATATTAATTACCACTTGGCTTATCACTTGGTATAATCGTTGTGAGGCTCACTATTGATAAACAATAATAATAGTAATGAAAAATTGTCAGTGAGTGCTGTTTATGTTACACACTAGTCAGTAGCTGAAGGAAGATGTTCACAGCACATAGTGAAGGAGCTAACCGAGATTAGACAAAATTTATCACCAAGGGGTTCAGAGTCAATCAAAATGAATGAATAAATGAATGCTTTGCCAATAGCCTAATGGGCTTGGGCTTTCATACTGCAGGAGGTAGGATATTGACATTGCAACAGGAATGAAATAGATAGAGAGGAGGGACTCAAATGAAACAAACTATCTATCTATAGGGATCCCCCCCCCCCAAGGGGATGGTCACAGCTAGAGTCTCCAGTTCTCTCTGTTGCAGCGCACTCCTTCTTCCACTCACTTTTCTCACACTCGTGTATTCTTGCATCCTGTTCTCCCTGCTGTCGGGTGATCTGCCTCTCACACCTGAGCCCACAACTTTACTCCCATACACCTTTGTAAACTCTACAACTTGCAATCTCTCAACATGTCCAAAGCACCTCATTGTTTTATACTTCACCCTCTCAACAACCCCGCATCCTATATCAATTACCATTTCCCCTAGCTTACATCTTTCACACACATTGAAACACCCTCGAAAAATTATGAAAGATTCTACCAATTGGTCTCTGTAAGAATGGTTCATAAGACTCTCACAAATGGCTCACTTTTATATACCTGATGTAGGACTTTTGATTATGACTCGACATGCATACAACTACTGTACTGGATACTACAAAACAAACAATTGTAACTCACTGAGTGATGTCACCTCAACACTTGCAACAGCAGCACAATGAACTGCAATGAAGGTGTCAACAAGTTCTTTCAAAGTGTATGAGATACCTATACCCAGCTAGCCAGGATGAAGCAACACAATATAAGTATGATGGGAATATAACAACATGGAAGGCATATATTCTAGGAAACACTGACTTGAAACTGCCCCTTAAATTTTCAAAATGTGCAAATAATGTCAATGAAATAGTTACTCCTGTCCAATACTAAATATTAATGGTGATATTGTTGATTCATCCTTTACAATAGTTGCAAATGAATCAAACTATGCAGTAGTGGAGAGGTTAGGCCACAAGATCTGATGTCTTTATCACTTCTGGAGCCAGGTTGAGTCAGGTGAGTCATCACGGGTAAAAGGTTGACGATTGATGAGGGAGTCAGGTTGGTCATCTCAGATACAAAGATGGCTGATGATCATGGAGTCTCAAAAGGAGTAAGGTGACTGACCTGGGTACTTGGCTGGTAGATGATCATTGAGTCAGGTGGAGCCAGGAGGGTCATCTAGGGTCCTGGTGGATGACTGGTGAGCCGGAGGAGTCAGGGTAGCTAAACTCCGACACTGATACAGTATCTGGCTGGCATATAATCTTGGAGCCAGGCAAATCAGGTGAGTAAACTAATGTTCCTGAATGACAAGGCCAAGGTGTCCAATCTTGTCAGTTGGCACACACTGGAAAGGAAGAAAGTTTACATTAATATAAATGCAATTAATACAATAGCTGTAATGAATTAAGTATATAATACTACTGTATATAAATTCTGTACCTAGTTATTATGCCACAAACACATAATTTTGAGTATATGGTGTATACGCTACACAGTACCATGAACTATATTTGCTTAGTCTAATTTCAACATGGAAAAAGGCACTACCTTCCTTTCAGCCAAATAACACTATATACTGTGCTGTACTTGTTAAGATTCCAGTGTTTATCCTCTGAGATAATTACATTATTAAGTAATTTCTAGGTGTAATTTTCTGTGGTCTGCACTAAAGCCTAATTAAAAAAAAAAAAAAAAAAATAATGAAAGGACCTAGATCATTCGACAAGTCCTTTACAGACTGCCCGAAGAACCAATATTGAAGCACTGACATCAATTTTAATCCCTCAGCTATGGTTCATTTTTCAGTGGCTCATGGTAACTGTCCATAATCAATACCATCAATTTGCTTGTTGATGGGTATTGGGTAATTTGGTAAGGTGGTAAACTTTGACCAATCGAGTTTTACCATTACAATATTGTTTGTGGATGTCTGAGGGGACCAGGGGAGTTTAGGGTTATTGATTCCTGCAACCTATGCCAGGAAACAAAAAACAATGACAGGATTTGTTTCGTGGTATAGTTGGGAGAAATATGTAGCATTCAGGATTTTATTAACTGTATAGTTGCCCCCAAAGTGATGAGAGTTACTGTATTTAGATTACATCAGTCACCAAGTGTTATGATGAGGTTAACATTATTATTGATATTGCAACACTCATATGATAGAAGTTTTAATCAACTGCTCAGTATCTTGCTATCACTTTATTGGGCGACTGCATAATACAAACCACCTCCAGTAAACTCACCAGCCACGACAAAGAAGAGAAAGGAAACACCTTGACCCAGAAAGGCAGAACAGAGGAGCCATCAGATAAGAGACTGAACTAACTAGGGTTAATTATGTATCTGCAAAAATATAGAAAATATATAAATAAAAGTAAGCTTCCATTAACCAGATATTCAAATGCAATGTGTCTGGGCATCTCGAACATAACTGAATATGATTTGGGACCTCTCCAACTCCTCCAGGTGAGGACAGATTGCTGGCGTCCTGTCTTTAGTTCTCACCTTTCTCAATACAGAACATTAAAACATTAAAACAAACTACTGTACCTCTTTTGAGTATTAACCCTTAAACCGCGGGTGATGACATAAGTCGACACCACCAAGTGTGGATAACCGAGGGTGACGACATAAGTCGACAGTGCAGTTTTTAAATTGCGCCCCCCCTGACATACACTTGATTAGGCTCACAATAGAGGGGGGGGTTTCAGAGCTAACAAGAGTCACACCAGTCTTGTTTTGCCAGTGTAGAAATGGCTGTCAGCGTGTGAGGATGTATTTTCAGCACTCCGATTGTGCGCTAATTACCATATATTAATGTACGTAAAAACGACAGACTTTATATTTCATATTATTGTGTTGAATAATGTGATTCTGACACATTTTATGACAACCTCACTCAGTCTATTCAACCCACTGAGTGTGTGAGGATGGAATCTATTGTCAGGCATGTAAAAATGTGCTTTGAGTTGTGGTCATTCTGAGCTGGCTATCAATCCTACAGATATCCTTGTGTCCATTTAGTCTTCACAAGTACATCAGGAGACCGCTAAAAGTTTGTACTTCAATATTATGTATAATTTATTCATTTGCAAGATATTAGCCGTCAAATGTGTTGTTTACGAAGCAGGAAAAAGGCCCCGGGCTAGAGAGGTGGTGCAAGCCAGAAGGTTAGAGGGTCAACCAGAATTTGAATGAACCTTCAGTGTAATCAATACCAGACAGTAATCAATACCACACATATTAATGATGCTAAGGTGTTCACAAAATACCCATTTCAAAATATATATTAAAAAGGTGTAAAAAAATACTGATCTGTGCCAAAGAGATATAGGGTGATGAGTTGAAGGTCACAGCTGTACTAAGCAGAGAAATTCTTGCACATTGACTTTTAATTCTGCTTTGCTGGGATTTCTATGTTCTTCAGGCGAGGTGATATGACATTCCATGTACCTAGTCATCACTGCCTTCCCTTACTAAACAAATATCTAATAAAGTACAGTCGGCGGCAAAAGTCCTGTCGCCTCACTTGCTTTATGAAAGGAAGGCGATGTTCATAGACTCGAGATTGTTAGGTGTAGAAAACGTGCGTATTTCTCGAGACCATGAATACTGCATGTCTCGGTGAAACAGGTAAGGTGACAGGACTTCTGCCGCCGACTGTACAATGCACAAAAGTAACAGAGACAAAGCTTAATTCTGATATGGTTTTCAAATATTATTTCTGTACCAGTACACAATTGGGATAAATGGGCTTTATGGAAAAATTGAATTGCCATGGCCGCGTGGATAACATACAACCTCAGAAGAGCGTGTTAAAAATCTGGGATTTACACAATCAAGTGAAATTGGTAAATTTTCCGAGTTACATATGTGCGAGTTTTTCAGACAAAACATAGTTTTTCATATGATTCGGTGTATTTAACATCCATTTATTGGGCAAGTTTCCTGTTTTATCCATACCTCATCGCCCAGCTTTTGGCAAAAGTTAGTTCGTGTTTTCCAATTTTTGGCGAGCACAAATAGTGTTAATTTGTTTTAGAATTAGGCAGACCTGACATGAACTAACCTAACCTAATTTGGGCCATGGCAGACTACCAGGACCTAACCTTAGCAGACTACCGGGACCTAACCTTAACAGACTACTGGGAGTTGCGCAAGGTAAGACCTATATCAAACTTACGGAAATTTGACCATTAGAACGTATATCACGGTGAAAATTAGATATAATGCACATGTGCAATTCGGAAATAACTCTGGGAAATGTAATTAATTAATAACTAATTGTGTTCTTAAATGACCCAAACCTGACCTGTCTTTACCTAATCAGGACCTGAGAACACTATGGGAAGTGCGCTATAATGCATAATTATTTCTCTGATAAGGTATAATATGATTGATTGATAATAGGTGCCACAACAGCAAGGTCATATGGCACCCGGAGATATAAATTTCTCCAATGGCTTCCAAGTGCTGTATTCCTTCTACACGAAAAATAAAAACTATTACTATACAGTCTTCCTTAACATAGCATTAATGAAAGAGGTACTCCATTCAGTTATATTGGTTTAACTTTACTATCGGTAAATACAAAACCATAATTAACCAATATACGTTTTTAGTGTATAACAGCATCCGGCTTAGAACGATTTTGACATTTATATCATTAGTTATCTTTACCGTATAAACTATGGGAGTAACCACACCTGTACTACACTCACCTTATCAACATTACAAAATTATAATCTTTCAATATAACGTCCACCATCCATGACCTTATAATAATTCAATGGCCGCCAGACCATCTTGACAATAAATAATTATTATCCACAATATTCGTGTTATTACCAGCTCATAAATCACTCTCTATACTTGTACACATTATAGTCCATCATATAAAGCAGTAAACCAAAGTGATATATCCTTACCTTGTGTAAATATGTGTAAATTTGCCATTATTATTGACTTCAACTTTTTTCAACACACCGGCTCACATGTTGTTTTTCACTGTGTCTTCTTTCTTTGGTTACATCGGTTCATAAGGATTCGGTTCCTTCTCAATCTCTCACTTCCATCTAAACAATTAATAGGTGTTAAGATAAGTTTTAGGATTAGTTTAAATAAATCTGTGATACTTTAATGTTTTTTTATAGATTTTTAATGATAGAAATTCCCGTATTTCCGAGAAAGAGCCGAACCTTTTTCATGCCGTAGCAGCATATTGAACGTGGTGAAGTTATTTTTTAATGTATTTTTTTTTTCAATGTTGAGTTGAAGTCTTTTTTTTATTGTAATAAATATTTTGTAAAACCTTGCTATAAAATTAATTGACCATTCTTAATTTCTTATAATCAACAAAGAGAGAACTCAGAGAATCAAAGGGCCATCCAATCATCCATATTCAAGAACATTCATGGTGTATACGATGGCGTGGTGGCGGTACTACAACTCCATAGACAAACATACAACACAGCTATCGTATCGGTACCACGCCATCGTCAACACCACGGACGTTCTTGCATATCGCCCAAAGCCAGACAAAGTTCCCAATATAATTACACTATGGGGCCATAGTTCATATTCAAGAACATTTGTGGTAGCCTACATACGATGGCTCCATAGAAATACAATTGAGTTATCGTACTGGTAATACACCATCGTATACACCATAAATTTTCCTGAATATGACCCTACTTTCAAAACTCTGGTCTAATGTATAGTTTGTATCATATCGATTACTGTATAACACTCGTCTAATATGAATGTGAGGGAAATTATGACATATACTGGTAATAGATAAGCTGTCAGACATACTATATAATTATCCTGGTAGGTTACATTAAATTAGTTTGCAAGGTAACCCATACTTATGTACTCTTAAATACCTGCATTTCTTTTTCTTTTTTTGTACAGTATAGAAGTAATGATAAACTTCATTCTATAGTATATGCTTTATTCAGATATTGCTTCAATAATTTCTATAAAATTTCATTCCATAAAACTATTTACAGTGTTCAAATACATAATGTATCATGTGAAATAGTTGCTAGCTGGATTTCAAAGTTTTGATTTACAATGCAGATGTACATAAGTATTTCATTACAAATACTTTCCCACATTACTGTTATATATACTGTACCACCATTAACTCAGACCAGTTATCAAACAAAGCGAATTGAAGGCAGTCATGAATTACAATAATAAGAAATAAAGATTTTGTTATTTAGGTGTGGAAAAGCATAGAGCCTATCGTATATTCATAGAGCATAATGAAATTACTTTATAAGACTTTCATTGATCATAAACAAGTCTAGAAGTTGATGACAGCTGAGACAGCCATATCATTTAAACTTCTCTTACAATCATATACAGTACAAAGCAAAATAGTTTTTGTACAATTTTCCTTGATGCAAAATGTTACATTGGACAAAACCTGAATTTTGCTATGATAACTAGTCTGTTCATATGATAACTATTGAATCTTTGCTTCCTGATACAGTATTTGTGCTTTTGTTTAACCTATGGACATGTATACCGCACAGTATTATAATTCCTCCAGTCTCCTATAGCTTATCACAAATACATCTTTTAATTATATATTGAACATATCCAAAATTCTGGCTTCCTTACCCGAGTTAACAATGCCACTACAGCTTAGATATGCAGAGAATATGCCATGTGATATTAAAACAAAAGATATTATATTTTTTTGCAGTGTACCTTCCAATCCCATCTATCACATTGAAATAATTTAATACTTGTCATTCATGCATACAATTACCGCAGTTGTGCAGTATTACCAATCTTTAAAACATTAATTACTAAGTAATTTTTTCAGAGAATAAAATTTCCTTGGGTCAACAGAGTTTCTTTATACTGTACTAATATAAGTGAGGACCAAAGGCAATGAGCCCACCCAATATCCTCATTTGCCACTACAGTATTGTGTTCATGTAGTAAGACAATTGTTGGCATCTAATTATGTATTAGAAAATAAAATGCTATGCTTTTTCTTTACCTAGAATATTCCATCAAGTATGAGGAATCTCCAACAAAGACCATTTTGCATAGCAGGTAAACCTGTTGACTATTCAGCTATCTCAGTGAGATTTGGCATTCAAAAAGGAAGCCTCTTCTGTGTCCACCTCATGTTCCACAGGCTCGTGCGAGTTTATTTTTCCTTATACTGTATAGTTCACTGAATGTCGACTAAGGGAAGTAAAAGAAAACCTCTCATTCAAACATAACCTCTTTTGATAAACAATACTAGTATAGAAGAGCTGTTATGCAAACCAGTGAAGCATGAATGGTGGAACACCTGAACTTCAACTACGCATCACATCACATAAGCAATGGCCATCAAGAAATATGGTACAGTGGCCTATTATAATTATGTGCATTGTTATATACTTGAATTTAGTACAGTACCCAAAAAACTGACTAAGATATATTATAAAAAAGAAGTTACACAACATTATATTTACCCTGTTTGAGACTTTCACAAGTTGAATAATTACATGTACAGTCGTGGACATAAGTTTCAATACACATATGAACAATTCAAACAAATTGCTGACTAAGGTTTTCACGTTTTCATAATGTTATTTGAATACTGAGTCAGTAGCTACTTGTTGTAACTTAGAAGATGGTACTTGACCTACTTATTGGAAAGTTTCTCAGATTACGAACGGAGGGAAGCTGCCAAACTTTTACCTGAGTCTTCCCCAATGTGGATGATTAATATTGTCCACGACTGTACTAGGTGGTGCATGAAGAATATGACTGCCCAATGACCTAAAGTGTGTTAACTGGGAGGTAAAATTTCATGTCAACAACCTTGTATAGGCATGTTATTATATAATAACACCCAGTTCTTCTACAGGAACAACAAAGAGACCGAGTATGGTAATAATGAAGTAAAAAAAAAAGAGGGAAGGGTAGATGCAACTACAGTACTTTGTGATATCTGAATTTTTCATTTAAATTATGACTTGACTCATATGATGCTTAAAATAGAATTCACATTAAAAATAATTCAATTTTGATTTCTGATAGTAGTGCTGTTAAATATATGTAAAAATACCCAAGGTAATGAGTAAAGCATCTCTCTCATCTGGTACTAGATGCACTTACTGAAACATTTTCAACATTTTCTTTTGGGGTACAGAATACAGTACACGTAACTATTATACAATATAATTGATTTATCCAGTAAAACATGACAAAAATCAGCCATGAATAATATTCTAAAAAAATCATTAAGTAAAAATACAATACTGTACATGAATAAAAACGAACAAGGTACCTTGTTCGAAGCTTGACCCTCAACACCATTGTAAGGCACCACAGGTATCGATGTATGTCAGTAAATAAAAATTAATTCCACCCGAACAAGGCCATATACTGTCAGTCGCGTAGTTCATACTCTTCCCATAGAACTACCCATTCCTTATAAGTGTACATGCAATTTAGGTAAAATAATAAGTTGTAATCTCTCTTACTTTGGGGGTCAAATAATATTACAGTTTTAAGAGTCTACTGATGTTGGTAGCCATTTGGTTATTAATGATTCAATGCATACCATGACTGTGTACCTGTTGTATCAAGGCTTGGGCCAGGAATATTTAGGATGAGCTTTAACTTTACCCAAGACCAGTTTTTGCCATCTATATAATATACACGTACAGTAATTTTGATGAAGCACACACGGCTTTCAGTACATATACAGTATTCAGTACAGTAACAGTAAGGTATGGAATTTCAAACACTTTAAGTAACACATTATTCCACAATCCACCCAACACACTCTGCAGAAAAGCAGAATCCAGCACAAGACTGTATAATTCCGACATATTTTTCTTAGATGCTCATCAATAAACAGGGATGGACCAGTCACAATGCCCTGGGCTCACATTAATTGGGATAAAGTTTATTTTCTGAGCAAGGTATCTTGTTCAATTCTGAATTCTGGAACATATTGTATATATATAAAATTCAAGGGTCTTTTTTCAGAACAAATTCTTAACATTAGTACATGTATGAGTTTGTGAGTATATTCCGTATATGGTATATCTCACTGGGGTAAAAGTGTCAAGAAGACTTGTAATAGTGCACCATCATATAAAAATATATTAAAACCTATTATCCTAGTTTATCTTAGTCTATCAACATCGTTCAAATATATACATAGAATATTACTGACTATACTGGTCATAATACAGAAACTAACATTCCCAGAATCATTAATACACAGAGGTGACTTAAATAATTAAAATACAGTAATTATACACAGTACCTGTATATAAGAAAACTGTACCAATAGCATCTCGGAAATATAATTTTCCATAATTATTAAAGAGATGGCTGGCACTGAAAACTACATATCTAAGGTAAGACAATGAAGATTTAAAAAACTGTAATGTATAAAAAAATTATTTATATGCTAGGGGCTCCAAAAGTAAGGTGATATGGTACTGTGTCAGTGGTCAGTGAAAAAATATTGTATTTCACAGTACTGTACTGATGCTTTATCATTTCCTACACTGTATTCAAACTTTTTTTGTGATTATTGTAGTCATCTCTGTCAGTGCAAACCACTTAGATGTCTGATTGTTAGTATGGAAGTCCAAAAGTTGCCAACCTCTGCTAACTCTGATCTGATTCCTTCTACAAAATATTTAATAAAACTATCCTTAGTTTTATGGACGGAAAGTGGCTGAGTAGGTCATGCCTCAAGCAGCCTGCCAATGACTGGAGGGTCATGACTCAACCCTGATCCAGTAAAGGACAAGCTATGCATGACCAAAGCCTGATAAGGGGTGAATGGAAGTTTGTGACTCAAGTCTAACAAACCCAAACACTGATTTCTTCAATATATAAACTGAAAGCACTTCTGGTAATCATTTAAAAATTTACATAAGAGAACTTTCTACATTGCATATCATAAAAGAGCCAACATAGCTTTGGCTATTCTTAAGACTGGATCCTTTGGAGATTCAAAATAAAACAAAGTATATAATCTCAGAAAAAGTACAGAGTGTGCTGCAAGAACATTAATGCCTAACAACATTTGGAGTAAGATTCAGTATAATATATTTAGAAAAAAAATGTAGCAATGAGCTGACACACTAGCTTTTGTAGTGAATTTTTTTTGCTAACACTAACCTGACTCTTAGTTCTATGTATGAAACCTTGTCATAACTGAGCTTGGAGGAACTGAACCTGTATCTTTTAAGGGATCTGCAGTAGAGTAAAAAGTTGTGGGTAACCATTAACTCCAAACTGCTTTACAAAACAGAAACTATACTGACATGACCTGTTCCTTGACATAGTCTGAAGGAATCAATAGTCTCTATTTGCAGTCAACATAAAAGGCCCCTCAACAATATAAGTGTGATCATAACAACCTCAATCAATTATGGTGTGTATACAGTGATGTCATAGAAATATTATGATACTCGAAAGTCATTCCTTATCAATCATTCGGCCTTAGGTTTCTGAGTCAACTACAGCACCAGCTTTGTCCTTGTCTTCTTCAAGTGGTGAGCTCTTGTGAAGCCTAGTGGTCACAAAGTAAGGGAAAATTCTGCTAAAACCTATATATGTTTAATCTATAATAAAATGACTATAATGGCAAGTAAACTGTGATTAAAAGTGTATACTGTACCTGATAGTACTATAATACATTGCACACTGTACTCAATTCATTTCACATATACTTGTAGTACAGTACTAGATTTATAGTACCAACTTATTTATAAAGATCATTGCATTTTTTTTTTTTTGAGATTCTTGGATATTTTGTCCTGCTGTATTAAAATTATGTAAAATTAAACATAGGATTATATACAATGAGCTATGAACAGGAGGGATGATAGTGCATGTGTATAGGGCAGACAATAAACTGTATATATGTACTGTACTTCCTATCTGCTTTCTCTCATATTATCAGGTATTGAAGCTAAAAAATTTGTTGTTGTATATAATCAACAAAATAAAACAGAACTTATATAAAACTTGTTCTGCTACAATGGTGGAAATTAACTGTTGAGAGAGTAGGGAATTTATTGAGGGTAGTATCGCTGTTCCATGGCTGGGTTATCGATGCCAAACTTAGTTTCGCTCATGCCAAAAGTGGACTGGGTGGCGAGCAATTCCCTTCTTGCCTCAGGGCACCCAGGACCCCAGTCAGATGATGGCTCGAACAGCTTTGAGATTTTCTGTAAAAAAAAGGAGAGAGAGAGAGAGGAGGTTAGTTGATACTATACAGTCCTGTGCAGTAATACTTATATCCTAGGGACATTTTGAAGTGGATTACACAATGTTGAAAGCAGTATAATATATGTATGAGGACACAAAAGTGGCAGGATCTGTGGAAGGTGAGTTAAGTTCTATAATCTCAATGTGGGGTTGAAGCAAGGGTTTATGTTCCTGAGGTTGTTTATATTGTACACTATCTATGGACAGCTAGGTAGGGAGATGTGTTGGAGTGCCAAAGGAACACCCTGGGGTAATTTAGCCACATGGAAGTAATGGATAGTGAGAGGCTGACTAAGGTGTATAATAATGAGGGAACTAAGGTGGTGAGGAAGAGAGGGAGAGATAGACTAAGGATGGAGCTGTGGGGTGTCTGGAGAAAGGGACTAGTGTTGGTGGAAGCTATGGGTGGTTTGAAGGCAGTTAGTTCACAAATATCTCATCTCGGATTACGTCACAAGATGTATATAAAAAAAGATGTACAGTAGTATTAGTACAGTACAGAAAAGTAGTCTTACCCCAGTGACAAGCTTCTTGAAGGTTATAATAATGAAGAAGAGAGGAATCATGCCAACTGATATAGCTGCCAGGCCCCAGCCAATTGCAATACCCCATTCAGGATAGTCTACGGTTCTGTCATATTTTGGATTCTCCCAGGTCACCATAGAGTAGACAAACAGCAACTAGGGAATAAAAGAGAATTGCAACTGAGAATGGTTTCAATAAGGTTGAGGTCCAGGTGAACAAAGTTTTCTTACTTCTTTTAATTTCTTGCTTGCATCCTTTGATATCTCATGTCTCCTGGATTAAAAACATAATACAGTACTAAATATATATGTATATACAGTATATAAATCAGTTTTGCAGTCATTAATCTAATATGTATAACACCCTCTCAAGTGTTGGGGAAAAGTCAGTGTATGACTAGTAGAAAACAAAAGTTGAGTGTGCTTACTATAAGTGCAACAGGAGCAATGAAGACCCAGCAAACTTTCCAAAACATAGATGGTGAATAACCCAGCATGAACTTGAGGTCTTCACTGAAGCGTCGCACACCATAAACCCAGTGTAGTGCTATCAACTCAAAGATGGCAATCAGTAACACTCCTGTGCCACCTCCAAAATTGTCAATCAGGTAGAAGATGTACTGTCCAGTCTGAAAACATTTACCGTATATAGAGGATATTCTTGGAAAAATAATCATAACTCCAAGAGGTCTTTACTTGGCTTATTCCTAGCATGAAATGTTTTGTGTTTGGCCAATGTGGTTCCTGTGAACTGAGATACATTTAGTGATGAGTACTGTACTGTAGATGGGTAATAGTGAGTGAGAAGTACCTGTGAGACAAACATAATCATTCCAACAATTTTTTTTTTCCATATACACCCTCACAAGCCTCCCAATCTTCCTCTATTACCAATACAGTATAGATAATGATTTCCTGGCTGATATTTTTCACACAGGAGTTGGATACTGTAGTGGATTTCATTTGACTGTAAACATGATCTTGAAGTGTAATTCAATAACCATTTCAATTAGAACAATTGTTCTTTTTTTCTTTATACATTTCTTTAGCTTAGAATGAGCTCAATTAATCCCTGCTGGAGCTATGCATATTTTTCCTGAGATATTCTGTATATGCTAGTGCTGTGAATTTAACAAGTAATGCTACAGTGACAGAAGAATATAATTATCTTATCAAAGTACTGTCCTATAATATTTACTATAAAATATTAAGTTTGTATTACATAAAATAGACTTCCATTCAGAATTACAATAATACTGATAATATCCAAATAATTAATGATATATCAGTGTTGCAATAATTTACAGAGAGACCAATCAGTGATTTCTACACCACAAAAGGAAGAATGGGAATACTATAATGAGAAGAACTAACCGTGGCACACATTGGGATCCCCATGAGGAAGCAGGAAAGGCAGACAAGTCCAGTGAGAAGAAGCTTGTGGTTTCGAGAGCTTGGAATGGTATCGTAGATTGCTGTCAACACAGTCTCCAGCAAAGCAAACTGTTGAAAGATAATGTTATTACTGGAGATGAATCCTTGAAATAGAGGTGCAATCGCAGCAAATAGTTTTGTTACACACAGGGGTGAGTTTAGTAAATATTTGACAGCTTTTCCCTGGTAGTGAACTATATATAATTCATTTATATACGTTAAAGGCGCCTTCACAAGGGACAATTCCCGGCTAGTTTTGCTCCTGCCAAGTGCTAGCTGGCAGGAGCTGCTGGCAAGTTTTAAAGAAATGTCTACACATGGGAGGGAGAGCGCAAGCCGGTTAACAATATTGCCACAGGTGTTGTTTTGGCTATTTTGAAAAAAATGAGAGAGAAGAAACGTTTGTGTACACGTCACTGGCTGGCAAGGATGAACAGTAACAGCCATGACTCCACTCATTATAAAAGAGCACAAATTTGTCTATTTTCAGCCAACCACAGGTAATATTTAAATACTGGCTGTGCATTTTTAATATAAGTTGCAGAAAACATATTGTAGAGAGTTGTTCATCTGATGTTGTATTGGAGACAGACAGACAAACATCTACACCTATATACACAACTATGCACTCTCACTCGTCTACATCGATATAGTCACTCTCATTCATCTACACCTCCACAACCATTCTGGCGATAGCTTTTTTTCATTCTTTTAAAGATACTTCCTACGATGTATTGCCGCCCCCGGCAATAAATCACTGACAGCATGGTCTTCCCAACCCGGCTGGCAATATTGCCGCGATTGCACAATTTTGAAGCTGGCGAGCTAGCCGGCTTCAAAACTAGCCCCGAATTGCTCCGTGTGAAGGCGTCTTAAAAAGTAGCTTTTAATTTCCTGTATGCAGTCACACACTAATCACAGCAATAATGTCATAATAGTACAAGAAATCAACGATCAGATATCTATATAAGTCACCCTGTGACTATACAATACAGTACTGCTTTCTGTTCACCACAGAAACAGTAGCTACTGCACTTGGATTGCATAATCCTTCAATGATAGAGCATTGTCCTTAAATCACACAATAATTTGTAGCTCCCTCTTGTAATGACTGCTAACCATACTGTACTTAACATGCAATAACAAACTGACAAGCATGGAAATAATAAATATTATTATTAAACACTGAAAATAACACTGACTAACCTCTGAATCCAGGCCAAGGGTGAACATCATGAAAAAGAAGAGTATAGACCACAACTGAGGGATGGGCAGAGTGCGGGAAATGGCCTCAGGATATGCAATGAACGCCAGTCCAGGACCTGTTAATATTCAGAGACAATGTTTATGTTAACCTGACAGAGTTCATGACATACTGTAATTATGACACTCCTTTTATATTATTGTACATTTACCCATAAGAAGTGAGTTCTTGATTACCTTGGAAAAAGATACATAGGGATTTTTTATATCAATACAACTGTCTACAAAATAGTCATACCTATATACTCACAGCCACACTCAACTTCATACACTTCTCAGTTCATACCTTTCCTATAATTTTCCCTTAATGGGGTGATACAATTTTGGTAAACTGAAGTTAATTGATTCCTCCTAAGTATGCAAGGAAACAGGACTAGATTAACAAAAATGATGGTGTCTTGTTGCTTGAAATAGTTTGGAGGAATCGGTTGCTCCAGATTTACCAACACAGTACTATCCCCTTAATGGTAAGCAGGAGACTTTCTTCTTGGCAGATTTATGAAAGTAAAGTAATAGAGAGCATAGTTAGTAAGGAACAGTGGCAGATTGATGAAAGTAAAGTAATAGAGAGCATAGTTAGTAAGGAACAGGGATGGTTCAGAAAGGGTAGAGGCTGTACGTGAGAACCAGATATTTGCAATCAAATCAACAGTGGAGAAATATGTAGGAAATAGTCAGAAGCCATATGCTGCTATCATGGACGGGGTTGGTATTAGGGTGAAAGATTACATGTGAGAGAGAAATACAAGTGCAGTTGACCCTCGATATAAGATGAATAAATTTAGCACTATCCTTTTAACATAGGCTCAGTAAACCACTTAATCTGTATGGTAATGATTACCTGAAGCCTGGGAAATCATTTGGTGGGCTTCAATGAGGAACTGTGTGTAAAGTGAAATGGTGGATACAAGTATTTATTCATTGTATATCGAGGGTTTACTGTGGGAGGAGAGAAACCTGACCAAGTGAGGAGAGAGTGCTGGCAGGAAGAACTGTAGACTCTTCTGCCTTGGCTTTTTGTAAATATATTACTCAAGGAAACATTATTCTAGAAATCAGCACTCTACAATCCGTTAAAGAATTCTTAGAACTTGTGGACTGCTACCTACCACTGGCTGCCATTTTCCTGATGTCAATGCCGACATCATGTGACATGGCTCCAAGCACAGAGAAAATGGCCGCTGAAGCAATGAGGGATGTGATGAAATCCAATGAAGACACTATGAAGGCATCAATATGTACCTGATGAAAGAAAGCATTTAGATATAGGCAGTCATCTTTCATTATTACCCATTATACTTAGCACTCAATATTGCATTCACCTGAGAATAGAAATAATTCAATTCCGTGTATGAAAATAATGTACCATTGTCTCAATAAAAATAGTTAAAATAGTTAAAGAAAATAAATGGACAATGATTTACAAAAAAAATTATAACTATGAATACAAATTTATCAGTAATTAGGCAACACATAGATACAGTGTACCATACCTTATTTCTGAACTTGTTATATGAGCCAAACATAATGAGGCCACCCCAGGATACAGAGAGAGAGAAGAACATCTGCTCTGCTGCCTTTCTCCACACCTGGATACTCATGATCTCCGACCAGCGTGGCACAAATAGAAACCTCAAGCCCTGTCAACATCATAAATATGGAATCAAACATCTGGGGTGCATTGATATATCTATCCAAGTCATCAAACAATGATTTTTTCACCTCTCTGAGCTGTCTTAAAGCGAATGCAAGATATACTTATTTCCTTTCGTAGTTCAGTATTTACAATATAGACAGACTAAACCATTTCTTTCTTGGTAACTTGAAGCCTAACCAAACAACTGAGAACATGAGCCTTATCATCCTGGATTCCTCACCTCACTGGCTCCCTCCATCCTAACGCCAACAATGAGCAATGCAATGAGGATGATGTAGGGGAAGGTAGCAGTGAAGTAGACCACCTTGCCAGAGGACTTAATTCCCTTCATGATGCAGAAGAAGACAATGATCCATGACAAAAGAAGGCACAAGGTAAGGTCCCACTGAATCTCCCCAATTTGTCCAAACTCAAGCATACCTCCACGTTCCAGTCGCAATACACCATTTCTGTCAGGAAGGAGTAAATATATTTTAAAATGGGAAAAATAATAATAATAAGAGAGAAGTAAGAAACATGGAAGTAAAGGAAAGCAGTAAAGAGTGTTTGGGAATAAAATATGAATAAGGGGAATGATTGAAAAGACAAAATGAATAGAAGAAGTAGAAATGAATGAATGGAGGCTGAATGTCAGACTAAAGATGTTTGGACAAGCAGGGTAGGGGCAACCACTAATGAAAGAAAAGAAAGAAAGAAAAAAAAGATGAGGGGAACTACTAAAATTTTCAAGAGAGGAAAGGAACACTGATGGTGCAGTGGTAATGCATTTCCTACATAACTTGGAGGTCCAGAGGCAAGGGGTAGCGCCTTCCAATAACCCTTTATGAAATACATCCACATTGAACTGCCTTACTAATCTCTGTGAACAAAAGGTATATAACACACCAATACAACAATACAGTACAACAAGAAGTGAGGGTGGGAAATGGAAGAGGAGTAATTACTGTACTAAGTAGTTTAAGTACGCCAATATAAACAAGAGACTCGATTAAAGTTCACCCACACAGGAGCATTACAACATCCAAATGGGAATCTCTTAAGAACATGAGCATGCCTATCAAAATCATTCATCTATGTGAGCAGACTGCCTACGTACTGTACATCACATTACAGTACAATGCATTTAATTACTTGGGGATATGTTTAGAATCCAAATAAATTATCAAATCCAATCATAAAATAATATATAATAATGTTTTTCAAAATAACTACTGTACATTAACGTGAGCTTCAACAACTAGAGCTTATAAGGATTCCATGCGAGTTATTCTGGGCAGTGGACAATGACTCACTTCCAGTACTGTGTTGCAGAAGACTCATTCCTTAAGGTGCAGTTGACTTCTGGTGTTGGTGCAGTGAGGTTGTAGCGAGAGCACGGGTACAGTCCACCAACATCAAAGCAGTTAGAGTCGGCCCATTCAGCCTTACAATTTGCCCACGGTACCTGAGGGTGAAGAATTTTTCATATGGTCATTGTGGAACTCAATGGGTCATGACCTAACATCTACAAGTGTATTTCAGCAATATGAACACTGTGCATACATAATTTGAGCTGTCGAAATTGATGCAAAAGTCTCTGGTCTGAGCCACACATATTTCACACTCGTATAAACATTATCTATCCTAAAATTTTTATACTGTACCTTGTAGTTTTGGGGGTAACCTTCAAGGATGTACCCAGTGCCTACTAATACCACTATTATCAAACCAAACATTTGCATTAGATGTGCTAAGAATACAACTGTTTTAGAATAATGAAGTATGATATGATAATGGAAATCTAAGTTAAAATCTATTACTTTATAATATGCTATACGGTACAGTCACGATCAAAAGTCTGTCTCTGTTGAATGAAAGTGAACAATTTAAGTGAATCTCATGAAGCAATATTACAGAGACCAACAGCTATAGTTTCACACAATTTATCGAGGCCATTTCATTTGAAGGTGTTGACAGGACAATTGAACATGACTGTACCATAAAACAATGCCTACCTCGGAGGCCATACTGCCAAACATGTAGTAGAGTGTGTAGGCCATGAGTTGGTTGTAGTAGATGGCAGTGAGGAGGGAGAGGATCACCATGGCAACACCAACACCTGGTACAATACAGCAAGGAGTCAAACGCAGGCAAAAAGGAACCCAGTTTTAGGTCAAGTACGAGTCAGTTTCCAAAAAATGTGGATGAGCAACATACTTATACAATACACAGCACAGTACTCTAGTATGAATATGGGCATATGACGAAAATTGTTACAGGTGTGTGATTTTGAGTCAAACTAGATATTCATACAACTAAGAAAATGTGTCACTGCATTATATACATTCTCGATAGTTATGTTATGCATGTAAACAGGCATAAGGTATAGAGTACAATGTAGTATGCAATCAAAGCTTCAACGACACCAAAGAAAGGTAGTCTCTACATAAAGTACTTCAGGTAACAAAATTGCAAATATCTGCAAAACAGCAGTAGTCTGACAGAAGAGTATTCAAAGAAAAAAAAAATCTTGTAATTTCTGTCAAAGATGAAAACAAAGTACAGTACTGTACTGGTCATTACTCAAAAACTACTAAGTTTTGTAATGAGCTATAGGCTACATGAATTATCCTAGGTACACTCAGGTACCATAGTCTCTAGCCCACCTGAGTTGAAGCCCGAGATCTGAAGCAGGCAGTTTCTGGACGACAGCCCACTCACAGCCTCTATTGGTTTGAGATGTGTGTAGCCTTGTTATGGTTTGGGTGGGCTGTCATCTAGAAACCGCCTGCTTCAAATCTCGGGCTTCAACTCAACTATCCGAGCGTACATATGGTAGTACAGTATTGTTAATGCAAAGGAATAAAACATAGAAAAGCCGAACATAATACAAGGTAGTAAGAACGACAATAGTGAATGTCATACGTAGAGGATGGTCTTAAAGGTATAGTACAACAAAATATGTTGATACATTCATTATTCCCTGAGCATTTGTGATGATATCGAATGTCCTTCCTTACTGTATCTGCTGAGATTACATTGCAATACAGTATATACATGCTACAGTAGTGATGACCCATTTTATGAAAGAGAGATAACAATAGAGTACTGTACAGTATCACAGCCATCCAGTATGCAAAATTCCAGTATCTCTCTATTCATCCATTTTCAGTCATTTTCATTACAAAGGGGTCAGACATGAATGAAATACTGTATCTCCATGACTCTATGTCTAGTGCCCAGAGATGCTCCTTCCGATACTCAACTCCACATTTTCCTTATTCTCCAACCCATCCATCCACCTCGTTCTTGATCTGCCTCTCAGTCTTTTCACATATCTTTCATTCACTCCTTTTGCAAATGTTTTCCAGGTTGATTTATTGATATCTCATATTCATAAACTTATTCTATTCACCTCCTAAAGTAAATACACTTTCCAACATCCTTCCATTTACTCTATAGATCCTGTACACTTTCCACATACCCATCTTATCAATTCTGTCATTCACTATTTCCAGACCTGTGAAAAAAGTAATCCCTTCTTCTGATACTTTTCTGTTCCATTTCACTGAGAGGATTTGATTGGTCTTCACATCCTTTTCCTTCTCTCTTAAATCCACCCTATTCCTCCCCTTGCAATCCCTCTGTTACAAGTCATGATACTAATATTATCCTTCATTCCAAATTTTTAATACAAACAATATACTAAAAAGAGATACAGTACATCAAGACTGCCAGATTTCATGAGATGTGCTTTGGGTATAATAAACTCAAGGGAAGATTTCTTTGTTGGTGAATTGGAAGGTCTCTGTTGCTTCCTCCAAACTATGTTACAAAACAGATGCCCTATTACTATTAGTACCATATTAAGGGTGTCTGTTTTCTGGCATGGTTAGGAGGAATCAGTAGCCTTCCACTTTACCAACAAGACAGTCTCATTAACCATTCATTACATATGATTGTCTTACCCTGCATGACTGGGGCACAACGCCACACATTCAAAGGTCCAAGTTGACTATACTGGCCCAGTGCAGTCTCCATTAGGTACATAGGCTTTCCAATTAGCACCAACAAGATGATATACGGGAAGAGGAAGGCCGCTGGAAAAAAGCAAAAATTAATTTTCTCAAAATACTGTGTACAGTAGTTGTTGGTATGGACAATATAAAATGGTGGCCAAGATGATGCTTAATCACTAATTTTCATTCTGTTATCCAAAAACTTTTGCACTGTATTGTCATCACAGAAAAAAAGATGGTGTTGGTGATCTAATCAATAAGAATACAGTACTTTAATCATATTCATAAAATGTCCCCATATGATGGAAAATCACATACTGTACAGTACAGAATTCTTGTCTAGTCAATATATTAAGGAATGTCAAAAAAATGCACAGAAAGGCCCGACCACACATACAGTACATTAACTTGTACACAAGTGTAGAAGAAAATTTAACACGGAAGTCTTGAAATTTAGTTTCACAATGCCATGTGGGAAGAAATACACTTTTTCCGTGCTATGAGAGTGTTGTTCTTGCCATGACAGTAATACTCTGTAGTAGTATCATGGTTCAGTAACATAAATAAAGTACAGTACATTCCTTCATATGGGAGAATGATCATATATAGGCCTGAAACATAGCAATTCTGAACCTCAAACTCCCAGTGCAGGTACAGCATTCACTCACCTCCACCGTTTTCATATGCAAGGTAAGGGAAGCGCCAAACATTGCCAACGCCAACAGACAGCCCAATACATGAGAGAAGGAACTCAGCTTTGGACCCCCAGTGGCCTCGTTCATCATTGGTTGTGCTCCCTACGACCCCTCTCCCTGACTCCACCACCTGTGTTGAGCCTGAGCCATTACTCTGTTGGAAGAGAGAAAATTTATAACATAAAACCAGTAAACCTGGTAATGGTGTGGTGGATGGGTGGCAAGATTATTTTAATGGTTAATCTGTAAAGAGGATGAGGAACGCTAAGAACTGGACCATGGGAATTGAAAGAGGTAAGAAAACATAAGGTAAATGAAACACACACAAAAAAAAAAAAAAAAAAAAAAAAAAAAAAAAAAAAAAAAGAAGAAGTAAAAGAAATAATTAACATACATAAATTGGAAAAAACTGCTCGTGTAAATAACACCTCAGGTGAAATGCTGAGATATGGGGGAGAGGAGGCTGTAAACCTAATGCAAAGGAACTGATTTGGTGCCATCAAACATCCATCTTTTCCTAAAATTGAAGAGAGATCTTCGATGTTTGCAATCCAAGAGATAGAATGTTGGCTACATCTTCAGGACACATTTTTCTACCACAAGGTCTTCAATACACTGATAAGCTGCTATTATAAGTACAATACCTCAACACACCAACCAAACATGATGAAAAACATAAATTTATTTCATGGTTTTCTCACTGTAACATGTATACAGTACAGTACATTCCAAATCTTCTTTCAGCTGCTCCCTTTAGAGGCTGCCAAAGCAGATCATCCATCTCTACTTTCTTCTGTCCCCTGAATCTTCCTTAGCCACACTAACCACCTGCATATCCTCCCTTACCACATCCATAAACCTCCTCTTCTCCTCCTCCTCCTCCTGCCTGACATTTCCATCAACAGCATCCTCTTCCCAACATAGCCCTCGTCATTTCTCTGTATATGCTTCTATCTTTTCATTATCTCATCTCCCTCACTCTGTCTCCAAACATTCTACCTGGGCTGTCTCTGTAATATACTAATTCATAATCCTATCAATCTTTATCAAATTCAACAAAAATCACAGCATTTTCAACTCTGCCACCTCTAACTACTCCTCCTGCCTTTTTATCAGTGACATTTCTCCAACCATAAAACATGGCTGGTTGCACTGCTGTCTTGTTAACTTTCCCCTTTACTCTTTACTGATACCCTAATATCAGAAATCACTCCTGACACTCTTCTCCACCCATTCCTATCTATCTATCTATCTATAGCTCTGAAGCCTCGTTCCCCCCGGGAACTCCCCCCAAGGGGATGGCCACGGCAGAAGTGCCTCCAGTTCTCCCTGTTCCAACACTCCCTCCTTACTTGTTCAAGCCCTACTCTGCCCCTCATGTTTCTCTCCTTTACATACTCTTCCACTCTGTTCTGCCATCTAACCGGAGGTCTGCCTCTCACACCAGGTCCCACAACTTCACTTCCATACACCTTCTTTACAAACTCCTCACCTTGCATTCTCTCTACATGTCCAAACCATCTCAATGTATCACGCTTCACTCTCTCAACCACTCCACATTCAATACCAATTGCCTTCTCACTCATACCACACCTCTCATATACACTCTCATTACTTTCTCCATCCCATCTAGTAAGTCCACATGCTCCTCTCAAGTAACTCATTTCCACAGCACCTATTCTAGACTGGTGAGCCCTACTCCATGTCCACGTCCCCGACGCATATGTCAGTGTTGGCAGGATTATACTGTTTCGTAGTCCCCTTTTCACTTCCATACTAACACTTCTACCCTTCATAATCCTCTCCAGTGATCCTATGACCTGTCTACCCTTCACTGCTCTCTCCCTAATTTCTCCTTCCATACTCCCATGCTTACACATAACTGTACCCAGGTACTTAAACTCCTTCACTTCCTCCATCCTCTCACCCCTCAGAGTTATCTCACACTTCGTCCCAGTTGGTACTCCCACTCTGTAAGGTGTAGCAAAGTCAATCACTTCAGTTTCTGCTCTCTCAAATACCATCACTTTACTTTTACCAGCATTCACCTTCAGTTTCCTTCGTTTACACACAGACTGTTTACACCCTGCCTGTACTCTCTTCTTCACCTCCTTACCACACTCCATTATTTTAAATATGTAGACTAGTTGACCCCATATATTTATACTCATCCACTCACACTACCTACACTATACTCTTTGCAGCTGTACTATTCCACTGCCCTTCCTCTCATTCATGCACATGTATTCTGTCTTGCTCCTACTGACTTTCATTTTCTTTCTCTCCAGTGCAAACCTCTCCAACCTGCTCTCTATTCTCCCAACTGATTACAGTGTCATTTGCAAACAACACACAGTACAGTACAGTACTGCACATACCAAATACTGCACTGCATATAAAACAGAAACTTACTAAATTCTACATATATTTTGTACAGTACAGTACAGTATATACAATACTATACTGTACAAGGTTCTCCCTAGTCCCTTTTCATTTTATCATTTCTAAGCTATACTACTCATGTCAAAACAGTATTTATCTTAAATCAAGTGTACTTATATACAGTATTAAAGGGGGTTTAGCTTAACACTAAAACTTCAACAAATGCCCAGTTGCATACTGTACATCTAAAATCATGCAGATTTTGCCTGTGTTACTCAGGCTAAGAAATAAAAAGTGAGCTTGTGTTGCAAGCAAAAGACGGACTATGGTATCTGAGAGTGAGGTACTGTAGTGCTGTATATGGGAAAGCAAATCCCAGACCGAGAATGACGTGGAGAGATGGAGTATGTACAGAGAATATGGAAGTATGGAAAAGAGTGATATAAGCTGGAAAGAGGACATGTGAACTGGAAAGAGGAAATCTGAGATGGAAAGAGGAATGAGCTTTGGTGGAGGACAGATCGGTTTAAAGGCCATTCGTTCAAGGCCATCGCATGCAATTGTTAAAGGAATACTAGCCATTAACATGCTTCTTACTTTATATGACTCATATGGTGTTGGTACATAGTTCTGATGCCATCGCTCTTCTGTGCCGTTAGAAGTGTTTGTATGTCCATTGGTGTCAGCAACGCCACTGCTGCCTCCGCCTGACTGCGGACTTCGTTGCTTGTACGAGATTGGACTAATCGGGTCCTGCAGAAATAATTTTGAACATTATACAATGCCAATAAGACATCCAATTCACTATTATTAATTTAATAAACTTAACGTAAAATTTCATCTGTGACTTAACTAATCAGAGTACAGGTATTAGCATTTTGGGTTGCATGCAGAAACAGAGTGTACCGTATGTGTGTGTGAGAGAGATAAATGCTAATGTATACCTTGACTGGTTGCAAAAACATGGATATGTGACCTGGTTACATTATTAAGAATATACTGTATGTACTGCACATGTTTTCGTATTATCCAAGATATATCACGCAGGCAGGGTAGCTTGGTGAATGTGTTGATGTAAAGGATGATACGGGTATATAATAGGAACAGAAGAGGGGGAAGATAAAGTATAATTCAGTATTCCACCTCAGGAGTTACAGAGAAGGTCTAGTTGGAGACAGAGGAGAGATAAATACTGTAGTACAGCGCTGGAAACTTGCACTCAGGTGAAAAGAGAACAGTAGGTTAATTGGGACACAAGGATTGAAAAGATGGTGTTCAATTATGAAGCCAACCAACATAGACAATTAGATGGAAAAAGTTGCAGAGTGTGGTGTGGGAGAGGTTAATTGGATCTAGGGATAAAACCAATGTACTATACTGTCTTTCCACTGACAGTAAAGTTCATTTGAAGCCCCAGAAGTTCTTAGCATCCCAATATAGTAGGGACTGGGGGCTAGGCTGTTGATATATACAGTAAAGTACAATAATTGGGAAAGAGAACGAAAGAGAAAGTTATGCTATGTGTGTAGTGGGGTAGTGTATAGAGATGCGCTCAAAAGAATAGGATGTACAGTACAGTACATTATATAGAGAACTAAACATAAATACAGTATCCTGGAATTTGTTTGGGTTCTCGAGAAATTAAGAGAATCGTACTATAAATTGTAAACAGCAGAGATGGTTATATTAATACACAAGATGTTGCCTTGGATTTACTGTGACAGGTGCATGATCCTTCTAATATTTCAACCTACAGTACAACTAAAATCTAATTACAGTATTTGAGCCTGTGTATGAAAGGGTTAATATCCCTAAAGTAGCCAATTTTTGTTGAATGGATGATAAAGTGTGAATCATACAATACGTCATATGTTAATTTATCTTGCATTGGAAGGCATTACTAAGAGCCATGATATTTAAGGTTCGTAATAACACTTCTGAGGCACTTAATGAAGCACACAAGCCGGAAGCCTGAAAATCTTTGCCGAGCGGTAAGGAAATGAGAAAGTAGATGCAATTATAATGAAGATAAAAGAGTTTGGGTAAGCGAGCCCCGGAAAAGACAGACAGACACATACAAACAGACACATACAAACAACAACAACAACAACAAACAGGTTTCCGTTCACTTCTCTTCCCTGCTGCTGGCGCCATTGAATAGTCGACTGTATATAAAGCAACTCATGATGTGGACTATTACCCATCTATCCATCCATCCATCAATCCATCTATCTCATTTCTCTATATCCTACTACTGTCCCATTTCCTGTCCAATATCTACTATAGAGCTCTTAAACTCCTTTAATTCCATCCTGAAGAGAGAGAGAGAGAGAGAGAGAGAGAGAGACCACGATAGCCAAGGATATAACATGCAACAACTGTGCCATAATAATACTGACATATCGATATATAATAGCCTACACAGTATCTATCGAAACAATATATTTTCAGCTGGAAATCTATGACCAATGCAACAACAATTAATATCTTTCCTATTTTTTTCTTATTAAGTCGCAACCCTTCACCAACATTTCTGACACAGCAGTATATAATTATTTTTTCCTGTTTTCTCTCGCGTAGCCTACACTTTCTTCACTTTTCCTGCTCTCTCTCTCTCTCTCTCTCTCTCTCTCTCTCTCTCTGTCATTTAATCATCATTTCGTTTGCCACTTTTCCTTTTACCTGCGTTTCATCCTTTCACCGCCTTCCATTCACCACCACCAACACAATATATATTTATCTTTTCCCCCGCTAGACAGTTTTTCATCTATTTTTCATCTATTTTAACAATTTCCTTCACTTATCGCGTATAATTATCCTTTCAAATGTATCGAGATTATATTATTTCACTGATCACCCTCATTCATTTAATTATTTGTCACATTATTTTTTTATTTTTTCGTTCGTTTCTGTGATTCTGAAAACCGGTTATAGGAGTTAACTCAAACCTGTCAGTTGTTGTTATATGATAGCTTCCCTCTCGTCCTCTCTTTCACACCACATCTCTCTCTTTCTCTCTCTCTCTCTCTCCTTTTTATCATATCCACATAAACTCTCTCTCTCTCTCTCTTTATCATTCCCACATAATCTCTCTCTCTCTCTCTCTCTCTCTCTCTCTCTCTCTCTCTCTCTCTCTCTCTTATTCTTTTTATCATTCCCACAAAATCTCTCTCTCTCTCAGAGCAATATTTGTCCCTGGTAAATTACGCATCACTTTTATGTTTTACCTCAACATACACATGACAACATTTGAATAACAGGCCATGACAAACTGACAGCACAAAAATAGAGAAAATAGAGAAATTGGAAACTATTGTGTGTGTGTGTGTGTGTGTTATATTGCGATCTTCTAGCTACTCATAGATTTAAAGAGAGGCGCTAGATATTCCACCAGTGGGATCTTTAGTAACAGTGAATGAAACAATGTACAGTAACAATGGAATAATCTGTTTCTTGGGAAATATGTCACGTTGGTTCCCATACCACCAAATATTTCAGCAGGTATAAATCGTGGCATCCAACCAAGGCTGGGAATCATAATAAATAATACCCTTCTATTCTACAGAGGCGACAAAAAAATGTGAGTGTTGCAGATTCATGTTTGATTCTTTCCAACGGTGCTCTTTCAATGAGGGTATTATTATAAGCTGGCGATTGTGAGTCCACCACGTAAATAGACCGTAGGTGAATAACACACACATACACACACAGTCACACACCACACATACACACTGCCTTCACACACACACGCACACACACTCAAGCACACACGCAATATGCTCTTCTGCCACACACGGATGCTCCCCAGGCATCTACAGATCAAGCTTTCTCTACTTTTGACCTTGTATATTCACCTCTTTTTGGCAACGAGTGGTGAAAAACGATGGAAACCTGACAGCATCGTAAGTAATGCTTCCTGTGCAAATACCATCTCCACTCACGGCTTTATAGACAGGGAAAAACAACCGGGAATTTCCTATACACATACACACACACACACCTTTACTGTCTCCACCCACACATGCAGACATTACCACCTCAACCCAACCCAACCCACCCCACACCCACATAACCTCCACCCACACAGACATTAAATAACTCCCCTACCCCTCACATCCACACACACTACATCCGCCCCCACATACACAGACATTCCTTTCACACACACCCATGTCCACCCACATCTAAACTATCTCCTCACACACACACACACACACACCAGGATGAAGTGAGTCACCAACTTGCTTATAACCTTCAAGTTGACTGAAGGTCGGTGGTGATAGTGCTGGTGAAATGGGTAGGCTATAGTCACATTATATAAAGTGTTTCCCTATCTGTAAATATAAGGTATACTCACACACACTGTCTTATAATTTATAGTAAACATTACCTCACCAACTGACCACAATATTCTTTCTCCTCATCACATACATATTCTTCAACATTCTTTCTTCCCCTCATCTTAATATTCTTTCTTTATCTCACTTCAAAATTCTCTCTCCTCATCACATAAATATTCTTTCTCCATCTCACTTCAAAATTCTCTCTTCTCCTCACCTTATTATTCTTTCTCTTCCTCACTTCAAAATTCTCTCTTCTCCTCTTCACCTTAATAGCCTACTCTCTCTCTTCACCTCAACACTGCTTCTCTCTTCTCACCTTAACATGTCTTCTCTCTTCTCACCTCAACATTTCTTCTCCACCTCACCTCAACATTTCTCCTCCCAGCTCACCTTAATACTCTCTCTCCACACCCCAACATTAATTTTTTCTACATCTCACCTCATCATTCTTTCTTTTTCCTCATCATTTCAACAATAACAATTCTTTCAGCACCTCACATCAACAATAATTCACCTCACATCACCTAACCCATGTAAAGTGGTGGTGGTGATCGACCTCTGCTTGTCACGAATTCCTTCTAATATAATTCAAGGTTTTGTGGTGATACAGAGAGTAATAATCTCACTTATATTCCAACATAACCTTGACTCACACATTCAATAATATAAAGTAATTTCCTTTAGTAAATTCCTTCACTTCAAGATACCTTATAGTAAATTTCCTTCACATTAAGGGTAGATTTTCCTGTTGGTGAATTGGAAGGCTACTGATTCCTCCTACCTATGCCAGGAAACACAAGCCCTTAATGTTATTTTAATGAGGAACCTGTTTCATAGTATAGTTTGGAGGAATCAACAGAGACCTTCCAATTCACCAACACAAGAATCTTCCCTTAAGTGGTGAGCCAATTTTAGATAAACTCAGTATTTAGTCATAGATAGTAAGTAATTAGCTTCGTGATAATGTATACCAGCAGGTGTGTGTGTGTGTGTGTAGGTGTGTGTGTGTGTGTGTGTGTGTGTGTGTGTGTGTGTGTGTGTGTGTGTGTGTGTGTGTGAACTCATTATAGTCATAGATAGTAAGGTAATAAGTTCGTGATAATGCATACTAGCAGGTGTGTGTGTGTGTGTGTGTGTGTGTGTGTGTGTGTGTGTGTGTGTGTGTGTGTGACCTTCTCAAATCTCCTTACTTCCTCCTTTACTTGACTTCATTTCTATTCTCCTACATACAGTACAGTACAGTATACGTTCTTTCCTCCTCCTCGCTCCACCAACTCTTCCTCCTCCTCCTCCTCCTCCCCCTTCCGCCCCCTCCCACCTCAGGTATGGAAGGATTTTTGTTATATCTGGATGGAATACCTCAAGTGTGAAGGTCTACCCAGCCAGGTTGTACAGTCGTGGACATAACTTTCAATACACGTGTGCATAACTCAAACAAATTGCTGACTAATGTTTTCTTGTTCTCGTAGGATAATGTTATTGTTTTGAATAGTGAGTCAGTAGCTGCTTGTAGTAAATTAGAAGTTGGTACTTAACCTTTTAATGGCAAAGTTTCCCAGCTGACGAACAGAGGGAAGCTGTCAAACGTTTACATGAGTTACTCTAGTGTGGATGATTATTATTGTCCGAGACTGTAGGCTACACTGCATGTATAAAAAAAAGTGACAATATTTTCTGTTGTTTCCTCGTCCCTGCCTGTCTCTTGTTCCCACCTTGCACACCTCCTTCCTTCCCTTAATGCAAGTAACTGTTGTGGGCAAATTGGAGCAAATGTAGCACTCCAAACTCTATTATAAAACACGTCTCTACCGTCTTATGTGGAGGGATTCTGTTGCTTGGGTTATCTTGGAGGAATCAGAGCCCACGAATTTCCCACTGTAAGTTGCTTCCCTTAATCAAAGTTAGGTTCTCTTTTAGGTAAATTGGAAGGTCTTTGATTCCTCCAAACTATGTCACGCACGAAACAGATTCCCTATTACTATATCACCGAGGGGAGGGCGTCAGTTTTCTGGTATAGCTACTGTAGAAGAAATATGTAGCCTTTCAATTTATCAACCTAAGATTCTCCCCTTAAAGGACCCTGTGATCGTGTATGAAAATTGAAGGCTTCTGATTCCTCCTGACCATGCCACGAAACAAGCTCCTTCCATATAAGTGGTATTTATTTCGTGGCAATATTTGAAGGACTCGTTTATCTCCAATTTTCTGACTACATCACAGGGTCCCTTCAGGGCTAATGATTCTTGTAAACTAAGCTACATACACACATAATTATATACCCACAATTAACAGCCCTAATACATACACACACATACATACACATACACAACCCTCATACATACACACAATTCACAGCCCTAATACATACACATACATACATACATACACAACACTAATACATAAACACATAATTATATATATACGGTAACCACAATAATATACATGTACCCTCTTTCCTAGTGTTCTCTTCCCCTCACCACCACCAGCATCTCAACCACAAAGGTAGGCTGTATATATATTCTCTCTGCCTCCACAACACTCCTTTTTCTCCCTCATTGTCCTTCAGATCAGCCTCCTGCCGCCAGTGTTTGGGTAGCGACACACACACACACACACACACACACACACACCTGTCTGCCTGGTAACAAGTACTGGGCCTCCATGGTAACAAGAACCCTGTGTACAGTTGGAGGCAAAAGTCGTGTCGTGTCGCCTCACTTAGTGCTTCTTGAAGGGTAATAACATAAAGACTAATGACGGAACAAAAACATTCACCAATACAGAATTACGGAACAAATACATTCACCAATACAACATTACAGAACAAAAACATTCACCAATACAGAATTACGGAACAAATACATTCACCAATACAACATTACAGAACAAAAACATTCACCAATACAGAATTACAGAACAAAAACATTCACCAATACAGAATTACGGAACAAAAACATTCACCAATACAGAATTACAGAACAAAAACATTCACCAATACAGAATTACAGAACAAAAACATTCACCAATACAGAATTACGGAACAAATACATTCACCAATACAGAATTACGGAACAAATACATTCACCAATACAACATTACGGAACAAAAACATTCACCAATACAGAATTACGGAACAAAAACATTCACCAATACAGAATTACGGAACAAATACATTCACCAATACAACATTACGGAACAAAAACATTCACCAATACAACATTACGGAACAAATACATTCACCAATACAACATTACATACAATATCCATGGGGGAAAAATGGTAAACTACTTTGGTTGTTCTTTATCAATTTATGAGCCTGTGAAGCTAATATTTCCATACTGTTAAGTACTTCATAATTTGGTAGATGTGGCGACACGACTTTTGACTTTAACTGTATATACCTACCAACTCCATGCATGCTTCTCTCAACACGACTTTTGACTCTAACTGTACCAACCAACCAAATCCATGCATGCTTCTCTCAACACGACTTTTGACTCCAACTGTACCAACCAACCAACTCCATACCTACTTCTCTCAACACCACTATTGACACCAACTGTACCAACCAACCAACACCATACCTACTTCTCTCAACACGACTTTTGACGCCAACTGTACCAACCAACCAAATCCATGCCTGCTTTTCTCAACACCATAACTTGTTCCTGTTTAACTTTTTCCACTTCCACCACCACTTGTTATCCTAATGCAACAACATAATATTATACTTTACTCGGTCATAACAACACTATAGTCATGTAGGGTCAGAACAGGTGTGCCAGTACAGGTCTACGACAGGTAAGTCAGGTCTTCGTGGGGAGGTGAAATTTTAAGTCTGGTTGGTCTTCGTGGGATGAGTCTGGTCTAGTGGGGTTGAGTCAGTTTCAAGGTACAGGTGAGTGAAATGATTGAGTCAGGTTTCGGAGGAGGTGAGTCAGTTCCAGAATAGGTAAATGAGTCAGGTCTAAGGAGGAGGAGGAGGAGGTGAGTCAGGTTTTATATAGGGAGGAGGGAGGTGAATGAGTCAGGTCTGGGGGTGGGGCTAATTATAAAAGTCAGTTCAGAGGTCTATAGGACAGGTTTTCGTAAGCCTGTGGTATGGGAAGTTTGAGAGCTGATGGTGGGATAGGAAGGAAGGAGGGAGGTAGGGAAAGGTAATGAGAGGGGAAGGGGAAGGGGACAGAAAGAGGAAAAAAGGAAATGAGATAGAAAGAGGAGGAAGGGAAGGGGATAGAAAAAGAATGAAGGGATTGAGATAGAAAGAAGAAGAAGGGAATGAGACAGAAAGAGGAGGAAGGGGAATGAGATAGAAAGAAGAGGAAGGGAATGAGATAGAAAGAAGAGGAAGGGGATAGAAAGAAGAGGAAGGGAATGAGATAGAAAAAAGGATGAAGGGAAATGAGATAGAAAGAAGAGGAAGGAAAAGGAGACAGACAGAGGATGTGAAAGAGGAGGAAAATGGGAAGACAGGAAGGAGGAGGGAACAAGGAAGTGGAAAGGGAGAGGGGAAGACAAGAGGAAGGAGGAAAGTTAAGGAAAACAGGAGAGAGAAAGTCAAGGTTGATGAAGACAAAAGAAAAAGGGTGAAGTGGTTAAGGAAGAAGTTAAGAACATAGGAAATAGTGAAGTAGACATAAGTAGGAATGGTAAGAAAGCAGCCCGAGGAGGAGGAAGTGAGGAAAGAAGCTGGAGATAGAAACAGAACAAGCAAAGCAAGGTGACTCCTCGTATTAAATAAAGGCAATAACAATAAATATAGTTCTTTGGCAATCTACAACTTAGGATGCATTAAAACTCCCAACAAGGCGAATGAGATTGGCCTTAACACACACACACACAAACACACACACACACACACACACACATATATATATTCTGTGTCCTAGATTCTGCAAGCCATAAAGTGAAAAACAACATTATAAGTGTCTCCAAATTTGGTCCGGGAGAAGGAAGTTGTGACTGAGAGGAGGAGGAGGAGGAGGAGGAGGAGGAGGAGGAGGAGGAGGAGGAGAAAGTTAGCGATATGAGGAAATACTGAGAGATATGATGTGGGTGGACAAGTAGGAATTAGTGAGTGAAATGAGGTGATATGTGGTGAGGTGATAGCAATGAGTATTATGTTGTATAGTGAACCTTGGAAGGGAGAAGGATTTAATGAGGTGATGTGAGGTGAGGAGAGAGTACTACACGAGTAAGATGAGTATATAGTAAAGTTGGGGAAGGAGAAGGAAAGAGTGAGTGAGTGAGTGAGTGATGTGAGGTGAGGTGTGAGGGAGACAGGGAGGTGGTTTTAGGTTTGTTCCCCACTGAGCATGACGTGTAATGGTAGTGGTAAAGGTAGTGGTGGTAGTAGTAGTAGTAGTAGTAGTAGTAGTAGTAGTAGTAGTAGTAGTAGTAGTAGTAGTAGTGGTAAAGGTGGTGGTGGTAGTAATAGTGGTAGAGGTGGTAGTGGTAGTAGTATTGTTGTTGTTTTGGTGGTGGTGAAGGTGGTACTGATGATAGTTGTAGTGGCAGTGATGGTATTAATGTTGGTGGGAGTAGTAGAGATGGTAGTAGTGGTCTTTTTGTTTGTGGTTGTGGTTGTTGTTGTTGGTGGTGATGGTGTTGGTGGAGTAGTAGTAGTAGTAATGGTAGTAATGGTGACTGCATTAACTAAAGACTTTCTCTGCTTATGATACTTCCTGTTCTTAGTTCAATCTTTTCCTCTTCCGTCCTTTTCTTCTTCTTCCTCCTCTTCTGCCACATCTTTCTTTCCCCTCTACACCAGTCTTTTCTATCCCCCCTCCTCCAATTCATATTTTATTTCCTCACCTTCCTCTCCACATGTTCTATCCTTTTTACTCATTCTTTTATATCTTTCTTTCCCTTTTATATCCTTCTTTACTAGCCCTTCTTTTTTTTAATCCTCCCTCTCCTCCAATTCACGTTCCCTTTCCTCGCTTTCCTCTCCATGTGTTTTATCTCCTTACTACTCCTTCATTCCTATCTTTTTCCTTACTCTCTTCTACTTCACATTTCTCTTCCTCCTACACCTCCCTTTTGCATCCCCTCTTCTTGTCATTCGTTCCCCTTCCTGAAAATCATCCCAGTTTTCTCTCGTCTTCCTCTCCGCGTGTTTTATTCCTCATCCTTCCTCTTTTTACCCTCAGTACCTCCTCTCCCTTCTCACTCGGCCCCTACAAACAGCAAAACTATGTCCCCGTCACCACAAGGCCGCCCGTCCCACCACACCAAGGCCCCATCAACACAACACCGTGAACAGATGGAAGGGGGTCGAGTCCTCCTTGAAGGGGTCGAGTCTTCCTTCTGCCGTGGGCGAAATGGAAGGGGTGCATGCTACTGATACCTACAAACAGTACTACAAAAAACAGGTCCACTAGTCGTACAGTGAAGCACAACTGGAGGGCTAGTGATTCCTCCAAACTATGCCAGGAAACAAACTATTACCTCAGTGTACGAGTATAGGGAGTCTGTTCTGTGACGTTGTTTGGGGGAATCAGTATCATCCCTACATTTCTCCAACAAAAGAATGCTCCTCTCTTAATATTAACTTGATGATTGGAGGAGTATAAATTTATTAATATTATAGGGGTTGACTCTTTCCTTCTGCTTCTGTCAATATGTAGGTGTTATAGTGTGCAGGCTACTTGTGTACACGCGCGTCGAAACCAAATGGCAGTGTGTGAACCAGAGAGTGTCACGCTTTCACGCCCTGACACGGCCCTGACACACACACACACACACACACACTCTTTCTCCTCCCTCACACACACACATACACACACACACACACACACACATACACTCTCTCTCTCTCTCTCTGCCATACACATTCAATGCAACACACACACACACACACACACACACACACACACACACACACACACACACACACACACACACACACACACACACACACACACACACACACACACACACACACACACACACACACACACACACACACACACACACACACACACACACACACACACACACACACACACACACACAACACAACACAACACAACACAACACAACACAACACAACACACACTCTCTCTCTCTCCTCCCTCACACACACACATACACACACACTCATTCACCGTAACATAAACACAAAACGACCACAATATATCCGTAAAGACCTCTATGTAACGACTTCATAACTCACTCTCTCTCTCTCTCCTGAAAGCAGTTGTAAAGGCATGTCTAAGAATGTGAAGGTGGAATTACTCAGCCATGCTCCTACATATTACACACACACACACACACCTTTATATGTATATGTATAATATGTCATAACACATACTATACCATTTTTTACATTGTCTCACCTCTGTATATTTTCACCACCAGAGCTGCACTATGTCCAATAAACCGTTTATTATTATTTTTTTTTTATTACACACACACACACACACACACTCTCTCTCTCTCTCTCTCTCTCTCTCTCTCTCTCTCTCTCTCTCTCTCTCTCTCTCTCTCTCTCTCTCTCTCTCTCTCTCTCTCTCTCTCTCTCTCTCTCTCTCTCTCTCTCTCTCTCTCTCTCTCTC
>JAWQEG010003628.1:0-7500 GCA_033782935.1 Petrolisthes cinctipes | reverse complement strand
AAGCGAAGAAATGAAAGAGTAGATCGAGATGTGAATGGTCGCCCAAATCCCCCCCCCCCAAAAAAAAAAAAAAAAAAAACTGAAAGGGAGATTCTTTTGTTGGTGAATTGGAAGGTCTCTGATGAAACAAATCCCCTATTAGTACCATTGAAGGCGTCTGTCTTCTGGCATAGTTAGGATGAATCAGTACCGTAGCCTTCCAATTCACTACCACGAGAATCTCCCCTTAAAGTACAGCCCACATCATCACCATAGACAATAAATAGACCCTCGCCATCACACACAAACGGAGACTCTCTATAAACTGTGTTCATGTACCGTAACAAAGTGTATAAATCAATGAAGCCAAGACAACAAGGTACACACAACATGGTCCAGTGGCGTCATTGGAAACGAATACAAAGACAGTCAATTGGAAAGTAATACAAAAGAAGTCAGCGGAAAGGAATACAAAGGCACTCATTGGAAAGTCGAGGCAGGGGAATAAAATGAACTGAAATGAAGAGGAAGAGAGAGGACCCTGTTGGAAGAAGAGGAAAGGTGACATAGGGAGGAGGGAGGAGAATAACTGAAGTGAAGAGGGACAGCAAACACGAAGGAAAACCCCAGTAGGACGAGGGGGAATGTGACAGAAAATAAGGACAACAAACACGTATGAAATGTATAACTCGTATGAAGGAGGAAAGTTGAGAGTGTGGTGGTGGTGGTCAGACGGTGGGTCAACGAACACGAAGGAAAGACCCCGTTTGACGAAGGGGAAGGTGACAGAGAAGAAGGACAACAAACACTTATGATATGTACTTGTATGATGGAGAAAAGACGAGAGTGTGGTGGTGGTCAGACGTTGGGACAACAAACACGAAGGTAAGACCCAGTTTGACGAGGGGGAAGGTGAGACAACAAGCAACAAGGAAGAAATATATGAAGGAGAAAGGATGAGTGTGTGTTGTGGTCAGAAGACGTGTGTTGTTGGTGGTGGTGGTGGTGGTGGTATCAGAGCGAGGCCACACACACACTGCATCAAGCACTCCATCCACGTTCCTGCACAATTTCACGGCCCTATTTACACGGAACACAAATACTTTCTAAGCAACAACTGCATAGGTGTGGCTGCGGACACCAATATAGTGTTATCATTCACGCAACACCACACTACACTACACACCACTACACTACATCACACCATATATATCACACGACACCATACGACACCACATCACAAATCATCCTACCAATTTAATAAATTACGGAGTGGTAATTCACAATTACGTGAAGAGCATGAAGAGGGACGCAGATGCCTCCGGAATGTCCAGAATAAATACTTTCTGTCTAAAACAAAAAAGTGGGTTTTTCTCTTCATAAATTACAATGGAATATACTTTAAGACGAGTGTGAAGGCAGGCGGAAAGTATCAAATAAGGGAGAAATAAATGAGAAATAAATTAATGAGGGAGAAATAGATGAGTAAGAAATAAATGAAAAAAATAAAAATGGAGAAAGAACGAAATGAGGAAGAAAAAAAATGATGGTGAAAAATATAAAGAAATGAGAAATGAATATAAATTGAGAAAGAACTTAGGGAGAGAAACAAAATGAGTGGGAAATAAACAAATGAAGGATGACGACGAGTGAAAGGGAAGGCTGGAGGAGAGGGGAAAGTTCCTACCAACAGTATAAGCTCCTATGTTCACTACAACACAACACAACACAACACAACACAACCAGTCTGATACTCTCTCACAACACAACAAGACGCCTGATACTCTCACAACACAACACAACACAGCCACCTACTTATTCTCTCACAACACAATCATCTACTTATTCTCTCACAATACAACCAGCCTGATACTCTCACAACACAACACAACCAGTCTGATACTCTCACAACACAACACAACTAGCCTGATACTCGCAATACAACACAACCAGTCTGATACTCTCACAACACAACACAACCAGTCTGATACTCTCACAACACAACACAATAAGAAGCCTGATACTCTCAATACAACACAACACAACAAGCCTGATACTCTCTCTCTCTCAACACAACACAGCCACCTACTCTCTCTCTCTCATAACACAACCATCTACTTACTCTCTCACAACACAACACAACACAGCACAACCAGCTTGATACTCTCACAACACAACACAACCAGCCTGATAGTCTTTCTCTAAACACAACACAACCAGCCTGATACTCTCTCAATACAACACAACACAACACAGCCACCTACTTTTTCTCTCACAACACAACCAGCCTGATACTCTCACAACACAACACAACCAGCCTGATACTCTCACAACACAACACAGCCACCTACTCTCTCTCACAACACAGCCACCTACTCTCTCTCACAACACAGCCACCTACTCTCTTTCTCTCATAACACAACCATCTACTTACTCTCTTACAAAACAACACAACACAACCAGCTTGATACTCTCTCTCTCATAACACAACACAACCAGCTTGATACTCTCTCTCAAATGTAAAGTACAGTATATGCAGAACGTCGGCCCCTGTGCATGCATCATTACCGTCACTGTCATTATCATCATCATCCGTGTGTGTGTGTGTGTGTGTGTGTGTGTGTGTGTGTGTGTGTGTGTGTGTGTGTGTGTGTGTGTGTGTGTGTGTGTGTGTGTGTGTGAAGCAGGTGTGTGTGTGTGTGTGTGTAGTCTCTGAAGCAGGTGTGTGTGCGTGTCTGTGTGGTCTCTGAAGCAGGTGTGTGTGTGTGTGTGTGTGTGTGTGTGTGTGTGTGTGTGTGTGTGTGTGTGTGTGTGTGTGTGTGTGTGTGTGTGTGTGTGTTACTTTCTAAAGCAGGTGGTACTATACTACTATAATTTTACACTTTTTTTCTTCCTCGTCTTATGTTAGAATAATAATAAAATAGCGAGTCTGTTCTGTTGGTTACTAATTTCTTTATTCCTCCTATTATTATTATTATCGTTACTCTCTCTCTCTCTCTCTCTCTCTCTCTCTCCTCTCTCTCTCTCTCTCTCTCTCTCTCTCTCTCTCTCTCTCTCTCTCTCTCTCTGCTCGTTGTTATGTAATGTCTCTCTCTTATCATCCTACTTTCAACACACACACACACACACACACACACAGGTACTCCAGCATTTTCACACACACACACACTTACTTTCCCAACCCTCCTGACCACTGGACGAAAATATGCGAAGATGCAAGGAAGAAGTTATTGCCTCATGAGAACTGATGATGGACGGGTTCACACACACACACACACACACACAGGCACTCTAACATTTTCACATATACACATACATGCATACAAGCACAGAAGCACAACATCATTTCACACACACACACACACACACACACACACACACACACACACACACTCATCATTCCCAGTAAACACACACACACACACTTATTCACAGCAAACACACACACAACATTTTTACACACAGGCACAACATTTTCACACACACACACACACACACGCAAATGACCCACTTTACCTAACCACATCTATGAGCTGATGACGACCACGTGGTTGGTGGAATAAGATGGTAAAACTTTACTTGTGTCATGGGAATAACAGATGCTGCGTAACTCTTATTAAACATTATGGTGATGGTAGTGAGGGTGGTGGTGGTGTTGATGATGATGATGATGGTGGTGGTGGTGGTGGTGGTGGTGATGGTGAGGGTGGTGATGGTCAGTCAGTCAGGGTGGGGTGTTATTATATTCGTTACGTGACGCTGGAGGGAGTTGGAGGCGGGGGAGAGTGTCAGTGAGAGGGTGTTATACGTTAAGTGACACAGGTGGAGATGGTGCCAGTGACAGACATGCGAAGGAAGGAAAGAGGGATGGAAAGGGGTGGAGTGGGAAGGTAGCAAGTGACAGATAAACGAAGGAAGGAAGGATGGAGAGGGGTGGAGTGGGAAGGTAAGCCAGTAACAGACGAAAGAAGGAAGGAAGGAAGGATGGAGAGGGGAGGGGTGGGAAGGTAGCAAGTGACAGATAAACGAAGGAAGGAAGGAAGGAAGAGAGGGTGGAGAGTGGTAAGGTAACCAGTAACAGACGAAAGAAGGAAGGAAGGAAGGATGGAGAGGGGTGGAGTGGGGAGAGGGGAAGGTAACCAGTGACAGACATACGAAGGAAGGAAGGATGGAGAGGGGTGGGATGGGAAGGTAGCCAGTGACAGACATACGAAGGAAGGAAGGAAGGATGGAGAGGGGTGGATGGGAAGGTAACCAGTAAAAAAACTCAGGAAGAAGGTAGAGGGGGTGTTGGTCAAGACAATGTGATGGTGATGGTGGGAATGTGTGTGTTCTGAACCCTATACTGGACCTACATAATTATTAGTGGATAAGCTTGGTGATGCAGTCCCCATGAAGCTTCCAGAATGAGGAAATACGGTAGTAGTGGAGAGAGAGAGAGAGAGAGAGAGAGAGAGAGAGGAGAGAGAGAGAGAGAGAGAGAGAGAGAGAGAGAGAGGAGAGAGAGAGAGAGAGAGAGAGAGAGAGAGAGGAGAGAGAGAGAGAGAGAGAGAGAGAGAGAGAGAGAGAGAGAGAGAGAGAGAGAGAGAGTAAATATCATAAAGAAGAATACAAACTTTCTCCTGAGGAAATAAACATGACAACAGTAATACAAACACAGAAGCTCACTCAAATTGGCGCGAAAAGTCTGTAAAATAAAATATTTCTAGTAATTCGGTTCCAATAATACAAACACTTAACTCAAATTGGCGGGAAAGGTCTGTAAACATATCTAGTCCTTCGGTTCCAATAATACAAATATTGAAGCTCAAATTGGCGGGAAAAGTCTGTTAATATTTCTAGGCCTTCGGTTCCAATAATACAAATAATGAAGCTAAAATTGGCGGGGAGAGTCTATGTATTTCTAGTCTTTCGGTTCCAATAATACAAATTAATACTGAAGCTCAAATTGGCGCGAAAGGTCTGTAAACATTTCTATTATAGTCCTTCGGTTCCAATAAAGAAAGATGATGTCAGTGTATGTTTACCTTTATGACGTAATGAAGATGATGTCAGTGTATGTTTTACCTTATGACGTAATGAAGATGATGTCAGTGTATGTATGACGTAATGAAAATGATGTTATGACGTAAAGAAGATGATGTCAGTGTATGTTTACCATTATGACGTAAAGATGATGATGTTATGACGTAAAGAAGATAAGGTCAGTGTATTTTTTACCTTCATGACGTAAAAAAGATGATGTCAGTGTATGTATGTTTACCTTTATATGACGTAATGAAGATAATGATGTCAGTGAATGTATGTTTACCTTTATGACGTAAAGAAGATGATGTCAGTGTATGTAAATTTACCCTAATGACGTAATGAAGATAATGATGTCAGTGTATGTATGTATGTTTACCCTTATAACGCAGCACAGTCGACGAAGTAACGAACACAGTATGATTGGCAACACACACAAGGCTCCCATTTTGCAACCTGAAGGAGGATTTCATATATATTTATGACTGACTGTCCATACACGCTTGCTTGGTGGTGAGAGAGAGAGAGAGAGACAGTCGATTTGTTACGCCAAGTTTCCCAGAGCAACCAAGGCGTGAGGTATTCAGCCATGTTGTTGGGGACAGCAGCTGAAGAACAGGAAGCGCAAAGCAAGGCAAAGTTAATTAAATGGGGGTAACACACTTTTGGTATATTGAAGTGCCTTGCTTGATTCCTCCAAGGTATATGTGCCAAGAAACAGGACCAGAAGAACAAAAAAAATAATGTGTGTGTTTCTGTTGCTGAATATAGTTTGGAGGATTCAACAGTAACCTTCCAATTCACCAACAAAAGAATAAAATAATCTCCCCTTAGTTAAAATCTGGACCCAATAATGAGTCAACACACTTGGGAATATCGTCTATTACTATACACTGGAACTAACTATACAATATACACCAGGTTTCAGTATGTTCTGGTATATTGCATCTTACAAGTATATTCTCCCACGTGTCCTGCTTGGTATATTGCATCTTAGAGGTATATTTTCCCACGTGTTACATATACTCGTTGTTGTAATGTAATGTGAGTAATATTTCCGCGTCTCCTCCCCATCTTGCAATCATATTATTTCATCAATCAACACACCATGACCTCAGAAATTATGATGATGATGATAAAAGAGTACAGACAGAAGTGTGGATCTAAGATTGCAATTCACTTTTTTTTTGTTACATTGGAGTGCCTTAATTCCTCCAAAGTATTGCCATGCAGGAAACAGGACCAGATGAACAAAAATAATGGTGTTTTGTTGCTTGGAATAGTTTGTGGAGGATTCAGTTGCTCCAGATTTACCAACACAAAATTTCCCACCTAATTAATCTAGATATAGTCAATCTCTCTCTCTCTTATTACTGTAGGAATGATTTGGGAAATGAGTGAACGATGCGATCCAAGTTTTGCTGTCGACTGTACAAGGACGATCACGAACAATAAAAAAATTAATAAATATATAAATACATACATAAATAAATATAAAATGCAGATACTGAAACCCGCTGACCTTGGTTGTGGTGTATAAGGGACAACAGAATTATTCCCATCTTACCACTCACCCCCTCTCCCCTATACCCCACCCATCCTATCCTATCCACGACACACACACACACACACATACATACACTCATACACACACACATGCACATATACACACACACACATCCATCCTATCCACGACACACACACACACACACATACATACACTCATACACACACATACACTCATACATACACATAGACACATACACATAGACACATACACATATACACAAACACACATACATACACTCATACAAACACATAGACACAATTACACACACACAGACACACACACACATACATACAAAAGCACGCACATACAAACACACACATACATACACTCATATACACACACACACACACACACACACACACACACACACTCATACACACACACATGCACATATACACACACACCCATCCTATCCACCACCACACACACACACACACACACTCATACACACACACATGCACATATACACACACACCCATCTTATCCACCACCACACACACACACACACACACACACACAAGCTTCGGCGCAGTTCCCGAATATTTGTGTACAGGGAAGGACGGAAAACATTATTATTATTATACCATTTACTTAATTAAGGTGGTAATTCTGTTTTGGTACATTGGAGTGCCTTGATTCCTCCACAGTATGCCAGGACACACACAGGACCAGAAGAGCAAAAAATAATGGTGTTTGTTCTGTTGCTTGGAATAGTTTGGAGGATTCAGATGGTCCAAAAAATTACCAACACAAAACTTACCCCTTAAACTCTCTCTATCTATCTATCTTTTTTATTTCTCTCTCTCTCTCTCTCTCTCTCTCTCTCTCTCTCTCTCTCTCTCTCTCTCTCTCTCTCTCTCTCTCTCTCTCTCTCTCTCTCTCTCTCTCTTTCAATCTATCTAAGAGCAAAAATAATGGTGCTCTGG
>JAWQEG010003627.1:0-30144 GCA_033782935.1 Petrolisthes cinctipes | reverse complement strand
CCCTACTCCCGCACCCCCCCCAAGCCTGTCCCCCTATTCCCACACCTCCCAAACCTCATCCCCCCAAGCCTGTCCCCCTATTCCCGCACCCCCCAAAACCCTGTCCCCTACTCCCCCCCCCCCCAAAACCCTGTCCCCCCACTCCCGCACCCCATTAAGGTGGTAATATACTTTTGGTACATTAGACAGTCTTAATTCAACCAAAGTTAAGCCAGGAAACAGAACCACCAGACAAAACAGATTATGGTCTAATGTACAGTGGGCCTCAGGAATTCATACACAGAGCATTGGTTAAGAGGAGAGTACAGTACACGTTTGGTACATTAGAGTGCCTTGATTCCTCCAAAGTATGCCAGGAAACAGGACCAGATTAGCAGAAATAATGGTGGCCTGTTGCTGGGAATAGTTAGGAGGAATCATTATCTCCCAAAATCAAGAGGTGTTTTTATTCTACACAGTCATGGAGTAGAGATTGTTCTGATTGATTCGTGTATTACCCAAACGAACGACATTACTACAAAAGTTTGGTGTTTGGGATATTTAGTGTGTAAAATTTTCTAGTTGGTACGAACCCTTGATGTCACAGTGGTTGGTGTATATGAATTCCTGAGGTCGAGTGTACAGCCACAATCAAATAACCGCCGACACTTTCCTTCCGTCGTGCAAATAAATCAGTATCATATCAAAATATAATCATACAACAACAACACCTTACGTCAACTCAACCCCTTCAATTATTATTATTATTATTATTATGAGGTGGTGCAAAATCATACACGTGTTGTTCTTTATTAACAAGATATTATTACGATGGAAGGAAAGTGTTGATGGACATTATTATTATTATTATTATTATTATTATTATGAGATGCTGCAATATCATACACGTGTTGTTCTTTATTACCAAGATATTTACTACGATGGAAGGAAAGTGTGGGTGGATATTTAATTGTGGCTGTACCTGTACTGTACAATAATATAATCCCAAAAGATATAAAAAAAAACAATTGTCAAGTTCTCTTTTGTGTGTGAGACAAATGTATAACCTACTGCTGCTGATGTGTCGTTATTATAAATATTATACGTATTTGAAAATATACTAAATATCTCACCAAAAAACTAAAATATAATTAGTTAAACCACAACCTAACTATTACCCCTCTCATACATGGTTACCTTAAGGGGGTGCGGGAATAGGGGGGCAGGCTTGGGGGGGTGCGGGAGTAGGGGGACAGGCTTGGGGGGAGGGTTAGGGGGGTGAGGGGACAGGCTTGGGGGGGTCGGGAGTAGGGGGACAGGCTTGGGGGGAGGGTTAGGAGGACAGGCTTAGGGGAGGGTTAGGGGGGTGCGGGAGTAGGGGGACAGGCTTGGGGGGATGGGTTAGGGGGGTGTGGGAATAGGGGTACAGGCTTGGGGGGAGGGTTAGGGGGGTGCGGGAGTAGGGGACAGGCTTGGGGGGAGGGTTAGGGGGGTGCGGGAATAGGGGACAGGCTTTCTACCCACCCCAGGCCTGTCCCCCTATTCCCGCACCCCCCAAACCTGTCCCCTACTCCCGCACCCCCTTAATACACATGATGGGGGTTGGGGTTGACACATTACTTTACCCACGAGGTAAAGAAACTACAAAAAATAATTCTCAGTCATTTCTTTAAGTGAAATTAATTGCAGAAATTCTATAGTCTTCTCAGAGTGTCTTACTAATTCTGCCTACAATTTTTAAATATATTATAATGATGCATACATTAGCTTCCTTCTATCAACAAACAAAAAAATATCTTGTTATTTAACATAAGAATATATTTATTTAAACAGAAAAATTACTCTTTAACCAAATAATGCAACTTGACACATGTTGACTGTATTCATATGAAAGATGTGTGACAATGTAACTTTACATTTATGAAAAGGACATGGGGTCGATTCCACAGTCGTTCGTTGTGGTTTGTAAGCACGCAGACGAAAGAATGTTTGCCGTGTAAATGACTTATGGGTGAATTATTTAATGAATTTGGTGAGTAAACTATACAGTGATCATCATCATTATCTAACTGTTGGATAGATTTTGTGTGAATGTGGATACTGTACTCAGCTTTTGGGAAATAATGAAGCCTTACAAGTGTGATTGGTTGGTTGGGAAGCTAACAAACCAACAATACCACTGTGGAATCGACCCTGAAACACCGACATGTACTCCGTTATTGATACACACAAGAGTTGACTGTGTGTAGGAAGGTTAATTCAATCAGAGTGCCATAATAACACGTACTCTGTTAATGACACACACACGAGTTGACTGTGTGTAAGAAGGTTAGTTCATTCATTCAGAGTGCCATAATAACACGTACTCTGTTATTGATACACACAAGAGTTGACTGTGTGTAGGAAGATTAGTTAAGAGGGTGCGGGAATAGGGGGACAGTTTGGGGGGCACGGGAGTAGGGGGACAGGCTTGGGGTGGGGGGGAGGTTAGGGGGGTGCGGGAATAGGGGACAGGCTTTCTACTCCCCCCAAGCCTCCTGTCCCCCTATTCCCAACCCCCACCCCAAACCTTTCCCCCTATTTCCGCACCCCCCGCAAGCCTGCCCCCTACTCCCGCACCCCCTTAATTTATTCCGAGTGACTGCCATAATCACAAGGTGAGTCTTATTACGTGGTGTGACTGGGGCCGGCAACTGGACCGCCCTCATCGTCAGACTCCAACTTCTTGGGCAGATCGGTAAAGAACTCGTAGCTGTTACGACATTTGGACGATTCCAGGTTGAAGTCTCGGCGCCTTTTGCCACCCTGAGGTAAAGGAAAGTACGGTATTGGATTAAAGATGTGTGGGAATAGGGGGACAGGCTTGGGGGGGGGGGGTTTAGGGGGGTGCAGGGTTTTTGGGTTGGTCGGAGGGGGGGTGCGGGGTTTTTGGGTGGGTTGGGGGGTGCTGGGGTTTTTGGGTGGGTCAGGGGGGTGCAGGAGTAGGGGGACAGGCTTGGGGAGGGTTAGGGGGGTGTGGGAATAGGTTACAGGCTTTCTACCCACCCCAAGCCTGTCCCCCTATTATCCCCCCACCAAGCCTGTCCCCCTATTCCCGCACCCCCTTAATAAAACAAAGGGAAGTAATAATAAATACATCTTCCTTTCATTACACCTCCAAATATTCACTACACTCTACTGTATTCTGTAAACACTGTTGCCAGACAAGTCAGAAGAATAAACCACGCTAAATTATAACCAATTTGATACATATACTATCCTAGAATCTTTGCCTTTCAATTATATATATATATATATAATTGAAAGACAAAGATTCTAGGATAGTTATAATTTTTTTTAGCATGGTTTAGCATATATATATAATTTAGCATATATATATATAAAATAAAATCTGATATGGTTATGAAACTGTAACTCACCTTCTTTCTATGTTCTACACTGGTATTATAGAGGTAGTCAATATTCCAGAAGCGTACCACTTCATCCATTGCACACGAGGCCAGAAGTTTTCCATCACACGACACAGACATATTCTCAACTCCAAAGTCTTTATGTTGTCCGACAACACCAACGAACCGATGTTGGTATAGATGTACTGCCCTGAATTATAATAAAACATATTATTATTATTATTATTATTAATATTATTATTATACTTTTTTTTTACCACTCATCCTTAAGAATTAATTATATTTATTAGATGATAATACATGGAAAAGATTATTGTTCTGTTGCTTGGAATAGTTTGGAGGATTCGGTGTCTCCAGATTTACCAACACAACCAAACTTTCCCCATAATTAAAACAAGAACTCACTCCTTACCTGATAATACCGTCTTCACATCCGGTGAGTAACATGCGGTCTGTGATGGGCACAACACAGTGAATCTGATCCGGGTGTCCAGAGAACCGATCGATGTGGAAGCCAAACTCTCCCCACTTGAAGATGAAGAGTGTTCCTTCCCCAGAGCCCACTGCCAGTCTGGTCTCGTCACGTATCAGACTCATGGAGGTCATTTCACTTCCGTACAACTCGGACTGTTTGATGCAGCGAGAGAAAAATACAGTTAACTCTCATTTTACACTTGTATATTGGGTGTGTAATGAAACTGTGTACAGAAAACCCTCATTGTACAGTACACTTGTATATTGGGTGTGTAATGTAGTGTGTGTAATGAAACTGTGTACAGAAAACCCTCATTGTACAGTACACTTGTATATTGGGTGTGTAATATACAGTAGTGTACAATAAGTGTTTACAGTACATACATTCATTACACACACACACACACACTATTTCACATACATAATGCCAGTGTAAAATGAGAATTGACTTTAACAATTAACTGATTCTAATGTCACTAAATAATTTGCACGTGTCAAGTGAATGTGTTATTTCAATATTATAAATGATATATTACAGTTAAAAATAAGAAAATGTAGATATTATTTCATTGATATAAGATGATTAAATTTAGCAGTAGTCTTTTAATTTGGTATTATATGTATGTGTGAGGTGGATTGTTTGGTATTAGGCGCCGCAACCGCGAGGTCATATAGCGCCTGAAGAAGGTGATAAATAGAGAGGTGTGACAGCAAGCAGGAAAGGAAATGGAAAGAAAATAGGGTAAATCTCAAGCCAAGAGAGTGAGAATTTAAACCCAAAAGTTATAATATATAGGGGCCTTGTTGGAACTGTCAAAATAAAGGTATAATATCTGGTTGTTTATTATTATTATTATTATTAAGATAGATACAGTCACGGTCAATAATATTAATCCACATATGGTTATCTCAAATAATTTACTGTCTAATGTTTTCACGTTCACATATGATGTTATTGTTTTAAGTAGTGTGTAGCTGCTTGTAGTAAATTAAAAGATGGTAGTTAACCTATTTATTGGAAAGTTTATCATCTAAGGAACAGAGGGAAGCTGTCAAACTCTTACGTGAGTTACCCCTATATGGATGATTATATTTGACCACAACTGTACATTACATAATATTTGCATGAAGAGAAAGTAAAATGAAAAAAATAAAAAGAGAAAAATGAAATGAAACTGTGGACATCAAAGTGGTGCTGTTGAAAAGGCAAAATCTCAAAAGGAATGTGATTTGACGTGATTGATAGTATTTTTTAAGCCACATTTTTTTAAGCCACATTTTTTTAAGCCACATTTTTTTAAGCCACATTTTTTAAAGCCACATTTTTTAAAGCAACATATTTTTAAACCAACATTTTGTAACCAACATTTTTTTAGGCAACATTTTTTAAGCAACAAACATTTTTTAAGCCAACATTTTTTAAGCCAACATTTTTTGACCAACATTTTTTAAGCCACATTTTTTAAGCAACAAACATTTTTTAGCCAACATTTTTTGACCAACATTTTTTTTAGCCACATTACCTGGACCTCAAGTTGTCTAGATTTGAGGTTAAAGCCAGCAATGGACCCATCACTGACAGACACACACAGGGTGCTCTTGGCTTCGTCGGCAACCATACACATCACGGTCTGTTCTCCACACTTGAAGCTGTTTAGAGACTTGGGTTTCCTCAGGTCCCAAAGCTTCACCTGTTGAGATAGTTACGGTAATTAGACATGTATATAAGTTCTTTGGTAGACCACTACATAATCTTCAATGGAAGGTTAAGGGTGTGTGGGAATAGGGGGACAGGCTTGGGGGGTGCGGGAGTAGGGGGACAGGCTTGGGGGGTGCGGGAGTAGGGGGACAGGCTTGGGGGGGTTTTAGGAGGGTGCAGGAGTAGAGGGACAGTCTTGGGGGGGGGGGGTGTTTAGGGGGGTGTGGGTGTAGGGGGACAGGCTTGGTCTGTTCTCCACATTTGAAGCTGTTTAGAGACTTGGGTTTCCTCAGGTCCCAAAGCTTCACCTGTTGAGATAGTTACGGTAATTAAACATGTATATAAGTTCTTTGGTAGGCCACTATATATATTTTACCAATATTCATAAGAAATTTTATCACCATCCACACACGTACAAAACTAAATCCATAATCTTCAATGTAAGGTTAAGTTTTGTCAAAGGTGTTTAGAATTTTTCCTTAAACATGTAAATTCTTTGGTAGGCCACTATATATATTTTACCAACATTCATAAAAAAATGTTATTACCATTCACACCAGTACAAAACTAAATCCATAATCTTTAATGTAAGGTTAAGGGGGTGTGGGAATAGGGGGACAGTCTTAGGGGGGGGGGTTAGGGGGGTGCAGGAGTAGGGGGACATGCTTAGGGGGGGGGGGGTTAGGGGGGTGCGGGAATAATGGGACAGGCTTTCTACCCACCCCAAGCCTGTCCCCCTATTCCCGCACTCCCCCAGTCCCCCCCCCCCAAGCCTGTCCTCCTACTCCCACACCCCCCTAAACCCCCCCCAAGCCTGTCCCCCTACTCCTGCATACCCCAAAACCACCCCCAAGCATGTCCCCCTACTCCTGCATACCCCAAAACCACCCGCACCCCCCTAAACCCTTCTCCATAACATACCGTTCCATCGTCATCTCCGCTGGCAATAAGGTTTTGATCGACGGCGAGGAAGCTGAATATTGGAGCTTCGTGTGCGTCGCGTATGTGTCGCACAACGGCAGAATTCTGGATGTCGACGATGGCCAACGATTTGTCCTTACTGATGGTGAAGATGTGTGAGCCGTCCTCGCTGTAAGTCACGGCCCGACATGACTTCTTGTGGTGTGAGAACCTGGTCACTTCTTCCACCTCCTCTCTACTGTACCGATAACTGTGGTATAATAATAATAGAGTTGTAAGTGTTTCACGCTTAATAAAAAGGTTGATAAATTTGGAGCAACTGATTCCTCCAAACTATGCCAGGAAACAAAATAGTACAAGTACAGACGTGGTCAAAAACAATCATCCATATAGGGGTAACTTACGTAAGAGTTTGACAGCTTCCCTCTGTTCGTTACCAGATAAACTTTCCAATAAATAGTTTAAGTAGCATCTTTTAATTTTCCTCAAGCAGCTACTCACTACTTAAAACAATAACATCATATGTGAACGTGAAAACATTAGACACTAATTTGTTTGAGTTACCCATATGTGGATGATTATTACTGACCACAACTGTACTTTAGCATTTCAGCAAGTTTTTTTTTTTTTTGTAGTATAATTTGGAGACATGAATATCTACAAGAAAATGTCCTCTTAACTCAATCACTTCAAAGATATTTCAGGCAAATCATATACATGGCACCAACCAACAAATCAGGTAAACTACAATTACTGGTTAGGAATTGTATAAAATTATTAATTATTGATCTTTTGAAGTACTACATACAGTAGGCTATATCTTCATCAACCATGGAGTTTGTATTTTATTTTTATACAAGTGAAATTTTACCGACATATATAATTAACAGCCACAATTTTCCATAACATAACAAAAAGAAAGTACACATAGGCAACAGGGAGATATGAAATTTGAGTGAGTGAGAAGGAAGGAAGGAAAAAAGAAAGCACTGTACAGGGAGATATGAGATTTGAGTGAGTGAGAAGGAAGGAAGGAAGGAAAAAAGAAAGAAAGTCATATGCAACAGGGAGATTTGAGATTTGAGTGAGAGGGAAGGAAGGAAGGAAGGAAAAAAGAAAGTACTGTACAGGGAGATATGAGATTTGAGTGAGTGAGAGGGAAGGAAGGAAGGATGGAATATACAAAAATGGAGAAGTTACCGTAACTCACATCATTACTTCTCCATCCATCGTGGCAGCTGAGAGGAATTCAACTTCAGGATGGAAACATAGATCTACGATACCACTGTCTGCTTTCAAGTCCGGTGGGTGGTCTCTATTGGCCTCAGGATTGGGTTTGACTCCAAATATTTCCTGTAGGGATATGTTGGCTTCCACGGAACTGGAGGAACTGTCGCTCTGTGTAAATATGTAGGTGAGGTAGTATTTTAGAGACAGACACACATACAGGTACGGTTGGCCACGGGAATTCTTACACAGGCTATATGGAAAGAAAGAGAGGTCATTATTCTGTAAGTACTGTAATGAATGTTCTACCAAGAGACTCGGTGATTGCTAAATAACAAACCTAATAATAATGTTGTATTGCAGTTACATAGTCTTACATTTTCAGTATCTTGTAAACCCTCAAAAATAACAAACCTAATAATAATGTTGTATTGCAGTTACACAGTCTTACATTTTCTGCATCTTGTAAACCCTCAAAAACAACTACGTGTGTACGAATTCTGGTGGGCGATAGTTCATTTGAGTCTGTTTGTTTTTAATGCCCTCCAATTTGACCAGTACCGGTATTCTCCAAACAAAAAAAACTCAACATATACTTGAATATATTTTCTATTACTCACTGACTGCAGCTAACTAATTCTTGGAGCCTGCAGACAGTAATACAAAAAAAAAAAAAAACCTTCTTGAGGATAAAAAGTAGTAGGCTATATAACACAGTATTATTTTGTGCTCAAATTAAAGGTACTGTAACTTACCATCCAGTCACTTTCACTGCTGTCGTCTTCATTATCCCCTTGATTGTCGTCGTCGTCATCATCATCGTCGTCGTCGTCATCATCGTCGTCATCATCTTCATCATCATTCATGTTTGGACTGCCCTGTAAAAGTACAATACAAAGGAAAAATACACAAGTTGTTAATATTTCAAAAAACACTTTATATAAAAATTGCAAAATGTTGTCAACCAATGTGTTTGTTTTTCTGGTGTGTTTCCCAAGGTTAGGTAAATGAAACATATTAGCCACGTTGGTGTGTGGGTATAATTATATTGTGTATGTGTGTGTGTTAATAAATCTTTACCATCAATATATACACCTCCAACACACACACACCTCGTTATCGATGGTGTCGTCACCCGGGAGGTTCATGGCGTCGTCGTGGTCACTGTTACTGGCATCAAGGTCGTCGTCGTTCTCCTCACCCACTACAGCCACATTAAAGATGCCACCAGGGGGAATCTCATCTCCAGAATCATCAGACTCTGGCGGCTCCTCCTGAAACAAGTTGATAAAATATATAAAACACACGCTTTCACTTATGGGGGTGCGGGAATAGGGAGACAGGCTTTGGGGGGGGTTAGGGGGGTGAGGGAGTAGGGGGACAAGCTTGGGGGGGCCGGGGGGGTTTTAGGGGGTGCGGGAGTAGAGGGGCAAGCTTGGAGATGGGTTTAGGGGGGTGCGGGAGTAGGGGGACAGGCTTGGGGGGTGCGGGAATAGGGGACAGGCTTTCTACCCACTCAGCTCACAGCAGCAACGGCTAGGAGCGAGCAGAAGCCCAAGTCAAGGATATATAGGGTACTCCAGCCAGATGTTCAGACATAATGGTATTGGGAATATAGGGTCGATTCCACAGTGGTTGGTATTGGTTTGTAAGCACGCAAACGAAAGAATGTTAGCCTTGTTAATGACTTGTGGGTGAATTATTTAATGAATTTGGTGAGTAAACTATACAGTGATCATTATTATCTAACTGTTTGATAGATTTTGTGAATACGGATACTCAGCTTTTGGAAAATAATGAAGCCTTACAAGTGTGGTTGGTTGGGGAGCTAACAAACCAATACCACTGTGGAATCGACCCATAATGTGGTGGTTGGGGAGATGTACAATACCCCAATATGGAAAAACAACTACTGACAGTCAATAGGAATTGTAGGAGTTAGTAGATGGTTGTAAAAAGGAAAAAAGAGGAGGAGTGATGAGATTTGTAAGCAAGCGTTCAGTTTTCAGCAATATTCATAAAGAGAGTTTCCCAATTCTGCGTGTAGGAGTAATTTAAAACATCTTAGGTTTGGTGTATTAACAGTATATCCTCTGAGAGTGAGTTCCACCTTTTAATATTCCTGGAATAGTGAAAATTGCACGAATTAAAAAAAAAAAGACTGAAAACACATCTGTTGGCTGGGTGTTACGACACGGATGATATGAGTATTACAAGTGATTATAGTGTTTAACAATATTGAGAGAGGCCCTGCGGTGAACCATCTACTGGTGGAGCGGGACATAGAATATCCAACAACAAGTAACAGCTAACCTGGATCATAAAACTATGTCCTCGGGTACCAGAAGAAACCCAAACTAAAGAGAGCATCTCGTGTCCATCTTATTTCACCATATTACCTAACATTACTGTATTATTATCACTATATTACGTTATATAAGACAGAAACACTGTATTAATAACAACAAAATACATTAATATCGATGGAAAACTTACAATATTAGGGATGAAAAAGAGAATCACGTGCCCATCTTATTTCACCATATTAACCATCATTACTGTATAATTTTCAATATATTATACCACATTACGTTATATAAGATACAAACACTGTATTAATAACAACAAAAACCCAAAATACATTAATATCGATGGGGATGAAAGAGAGCATCACGTGTAGATCTTATTTCACCACATTACTTTATTATGATCACTAAAATTCACTATATTATATCACATTACGTTATATAAGACAACAAATAATGTACTAATAACAAAAAAACATATTAATATCGATGAAAAACTTACAATATTGGGGATGAAAGAGAGAATCGGTACAGAGAATCACGTGTGCATCTTATTTCACTATATTACCCATCATTACTATATAATTATGACTATATTATACCACATTACGTTATATAAGACACAAATAACGTACTAATGATAACAAAATAAATTAATATCGATGGAAAACTTACAATATTAGGGATGAGAGAGAGAATCACGTGTCCATCTTATTTCACCATATTAACCATCATTACTATATAATTATCACTATATTATACAACATTACGTTATATAAGACAACAAATAATGTACTAATTACAACAAAATACATTAATATCGATGAAAAACTTACAATATTGGGGATGAAAGAGAGCATCACGTGTAGATCTTATTAAACCATATTAACCATCATTACTGTATAATTATCACTATATTATATCACACTACGTTATATAAGACACAAATAACGTACTAATGATAACAAAATACATTAATATCGATGAAAAACTTACAATATTGGGGATGAAAGAGAATCACGTGTAATCTTATTTCACTATATTACCCATCATTACTGTATTATTATCACTATATTATACCACATTACGTTATATAAGACAACAAATAATCTTCTAATAACAACAAAATACATTAATATCGATGGGGATGAAAGAGAGCATCACGTGTAGATCTTATTTAAACCATATTAACCATCATTACTATATTATTATCACTATATTATCACTTTATTACGTTATATAAGACACAAATAACGTACTAATGATAACAAAATACATTAATATCGATGGAAAACTTACAATATTGGGGATGAAAGAGAGGGTATACCAAAGAGAGCATCACGTGTAGATCTTATTTCACTATATTACACTATTATGATCACTAAAATTCACTATATTATACCACATTACGTTATATAAGACAACAAATAATCTACTAATAACAACAAAATAAATTAATATCGATGAAAACCTTACAATATTGGGGATGAAAGAGAGAATCGGTACAGAGAATCACGTGTGCATCTTATTTCACTATATTACCCATCATTACTATATTATTATCACTATATTATACCACATTACGTTATATAAGACACAAATAACGTACTAATGATAACAAAATAAATTAATATCGATGGAAAACTTACAATATTGGGGATGAAAGAGAATCACGTGCCCATCTTATTTCACTATATTAACCATCATTACTATATTATTTTCACTATATTATACCACATTACGTTATATAAGACAACAAATAATGTACTAATAACAACAAAATACATTAATATCGATGAAAAACTTACAATATTAGGGATGAAAGAGAATCACGTGTACATCTTATTTCACTATATTACACTATTATGATCACTAAAATTCACTATATTATACCACATTACGTTATATAAGACAACAAATAATGTACTAATAACAAAAAAATACATTAATATCGATGGAAAACTTACAATATTAGGGATGAAAGAGCGCATCCTCATTACTATACCAAGTTAACTCATGTATTGTTTGTTACTTCAAGGGTTTGTTTACATCCACCAGTCAGTGTTGCCATCTCTGTTTTCAAGATAATTCCCCAGTTTCCTTATCAGAATTTCCCTTTTTTTACCTCAGTTTTATCCTATTTATTTCAGCTTCAACATTAAAATTTCCCTATTTACCTCAGCTTTATCCTATTTATTTCAGCTTCTACATCTGAATTTCCCTATTTATCTCCTGAATTTCCTTATTTATCTCTGCTTCTACATCTGAATTTCCCTATTTATCTCCTGAATTTCCTTATTTATCTCTGCTTCTATATCAGAATTTTCCTTTTTATCTCTTGAATTTCCATATATTTATCTCAGTTTCCATATCAGAATTTCCCTTTTTTTACCTCAGCTTTATCCTATTTATTTCAGCTTCCATATCAGAATTTTCCTATTTATATCAGCTTCTATATCAGAATTTCCCTTTTTATCTCCTGAATTTCCATATATTTATCTCTGCTTCAATATCAGAATTTCTCTATTTATCTGTTTCAACATCAGAATTTTCCTTTTTACTTCAACTTCAATATCAGAATTTCCCTTTTTACCTCACAAATTCCATTTTTAATTAATCTTGAAGACAGTCGTCTATTTAATTACCATCTTTTTTATATTATTTTCTTCTGGTAGAAATTTCCCCATATACCCTTGAACAATCTTTATATAATTTCCCCATTGAGTATCTCTAATTCCCCATGTCTAGGGAAAAAATTGATAACTTGGCAACATTGGTTTACTTAGGACTCACGTGGCCACAGAAAATAATACAATAATATATTTGTGAAAAATCATAATAATATCTAAATTAAAAAGTATATTATGATTTTTTACACATACTGTTTTATAAATCAATATATTTGTGGAAAATCATTATATATATACTTTTTAATTTAGATATTATTAGGGGGTGCGGGAGTAGGGGGACAGGCTTTGGGGGGGGGGGATTAGGGGGGTGCGGGAATAGGGGGACAGGCTTGGGGTGGGTAGAAAGCCTGTCCCCCTATTCCGGCACCCCCCAAATCCCCCCAAGCCTGTTCCCCTACTCCCGCACCCCCTAACCCCCCCAAGCCTGTCCCCTTACTCCCGCACCCCCCTAACCCTGTCCCCTACTCCCGCACCCCCCCAAGCCTGTCCCCCTACTCCCGCACCCCCCCCCCCCCACCAAGCCTGAGCCCTATTCCAGCACCCCCTTATTATTAATCTTATTAGGGTTTGGGCACTCCTTCAGACCCAACCCAATCCCTTTACCTCCTTTATTTATATTTTCCTTTCTTCCTTCCTCTGTTGTCTTCCTTTCCTTCCTGATGTATGTAATGATAAGAATAATAAAAGAAATGTTACTAGTGTATTTGTATTGTACCAGTAGATGCATCGACTGATTTTGGTACATTTTTCATTCATATGAGGCATTTTGAAATTAGCCTGACCTTACCTGACCTGACCTAACCTAACCTAGACCGCATCAGACTACTGGGACCTAACCTGGACAGACTACCGGGACTAACCTGGGCAAACTACCGGGACCTAACCTGAACAGACTACTGGGACCTAACCTGGACAGACTACCGGGACCTAACCTGGGCAAACTACCGGGAAATAACCATGATAAAGTACTGGAAATGACCGGGGCAAAATACTGGGACCTAGCCGGATCTGGCAACACTGCTGCAAAACGGTAATTCTTTCAATAAATACCCATTTTTCTGCTTATTCCACTAGTTGCATCATCATTATATTTTACTATGGCCTACACATTCCTAAAGTGAGCAAAACATTATCATTATACCTCTAAATAAATGTTAAATGATAAAGGAAGGAAGGAAAAGTAGAATAACTTGTCAACAATAATTCATTACTGATTACAATACAGTAAATATATTATACTATGCTATGATATGATAGAAGGTCAATATAGAACATTGCAGAAACAAACAAATTATGCAAGTCAGTTGGGTACAAAATATACAGAACAGTTTTGTACAGTCGCGGTCAAATATAATCATCCATATAGGGGTAACTCACGTAGGAGTTTGACAGCTTCCCTCTGTTGCTTAGATGATAAACTTTACAATAAATAGATTAATTACCATCTTTTAATTTACTACAAGCAGCTACGCACTACTTAAAACAATAACATACACACACACGTTAACTACCATCTTTTAATTCAATACAAGCAGCTACACACTACTTAAAACAATAACATACACACACACACACACGTTAACTACCATCTTTTAATTCAATACAAGCAGCTACACACTACTTAAAACAATAACACACACACACACACACACGTTAACTACCATATTTTAACTTCCTACAAGCAGCTACACACTACTTAAAACAATATCATCATAATTATCTTGAACGTGAAAACATTAGACAGTAAATTGTTTGAGATACCCATATGTGGATGATTATTATTGACCACGAATGTACCTTAAAAAATATTTGAGCACCCTTTGGCTAAATAATTAACAGATATGTATGGTTATGTAGGATTGGTATTACTGCTAATATATATAGTCACAGATCCGATAATTAGGCCAAGGGTAATATAATACTCATATATATTGTCCTGTAAGATACCATTCAGGGGTAAACTATAAGAGGTTTGAGGCTGAATTATTCTAGCTAGGTTATTTAAGAGGGAATTAAATACACTTTCGGTACACTTGCAATCCAAAATTTGTATCCAGGTCTTGTTGTTAAAGTTTCGAATCATTTGACATACTGGTGAACCAATTGCAATGCTTATCCTGTTTCATATTTGTATCCAGGTCTTGTTGTTGAAGTTTCGAATCATTTGACATACTAGTGAACCAATTACAACAATGCTTATCCTGTTTCATATTTGCTTGAGTTCGCTTAATACTTGATCATGCTATTCGAAGCAAGCCTGGATACATATTTTGGATTGTGAGTGTACATTGGAGTGCCTTAATTCTTCCAAAGTATGCCAGGAAACAGTACCAGATAAACAGAAAATAATGATGGCCTGTTACTTGGAAGAGCTTGGAAGAATGAGTTGTTCCAGATTTATCAAAGGCAGCCAACACCTTCCTAGTGGTGAAACAGTAGGAGTAAATAACCTTGTGGCTACCCAAAGGAGTTCTATCTATCTATCTATCTATAGCTCCGACACCTCACTCCCTCCAGGAACTCCCACCAAGGGGGTGGCCACGGCAAAAGTGTCTCCAGTTTTCCCTGTTCCAACACTCCCTCCTTACTTTCTCCATCCCCCCTCCCCCCCTCACACTTCTCTCTCTCACATACTCTTCCACTCTGTTCTGCCATCTAACCGGACATCTACCTCTCACACCAGGTCCCACAACTTCACTATCGTACACCTTCTTTACAAACTCCACACTTTACAAATTCCACTTGGAGTTACACACCAAGAAAATATTACCTGGTGCAGGACTCCAGCCTTGTGCTCTACCACTTGTTACTGACTTTTCCACAGTCCATCAGATTCATAACATTGTGAGCCACGACTACCATAATCACAAACAACAACAACAATAACAACAACAATAATGGTGGTATTATTAAACTACTTCTTTGAGGAATTGTTCTTTCTCTTTGTAACTTAATTCCTATTATTTTGCAATGTGAATTTAGCAACAAAACATCTTTTTATTGAAGAGTAAGTTTAAGGTGGTAATTCGTTTCTGGTTCCTCCAAAATATGCTAGGAAACAGGACCAGAAGAGCAAAAATGATGGTGTTCTGTTGCTTGGAATAGCTTGGAGGATTCATTTGCTCCAGAATTACCAACACAAAACTTCCCCCTCAATAATACCAACCTCAATATATATAATCTCTAATGCTATGCCCAAAACTCTAAAATGAAGATGTGCTAAAGTTGTTAAGGTGTATATACAGTAATTACACATAATCCTGTATGGGTGGTGCAATGTTACTTTAGGTGAGGATTAGGTCTTAATATCCTTGTGATCATATCCTGTGCAATGTTAATTTAGATAAGGATTAGGTGTTCGTATCCTGGTAATCATATCCTGTACAATGTTACTTTAGATAAGGATTAGGTCTTAATATCCTGGTAATCATATCCTGTTCAATGTTACTTTAGATAAGGATTAGGTCTTAATATCCTGGTAATCATATCCTGTGCAATGTTACTGTAGATAAGGATTAGGCTTTAATATCCTGGTAATCATATCCTGTGCATATGTAAGGTGTGAGGAGGCTAGGACCACACGACAAGATGGTGAGATTGAAGCCACCTCGTGTTCCAACTCCCTCACCTCTCCAGCACTCACTCCACCGATGACATACAACAACATGGTCTGGGCGTCACGGGGCATTGGCTTACTGACGCTTACAAACAATCTGAAAGTAAATTAACACTCAGTAATGGGTATGAAGTCACGGTAATGGGTATGAAGTCTCGGTAATGGGTAGCAAGTAGTAAATTAACACTCGGTAATGGGTATGAAGTCTCAGTAATGGATATGAAGTCTCAGTAATGGGTATGAAGTCTCAGTAATGGGTATGAAGTCTCAGTAATGGATATGAAGTCTCAGTAATGGGTATGAAGTCACAGTAATGGGTATGAAGTCTCAGTAATGGGTATGAAGTCTCAGTAATGGGTATGAAGTCACAGTAATGGGTATGAAGTCTCAGTAATGGGTATGAAGTCTCAGTAATGGGTATGAAGTCTCAGTAATGGGTATGAAGTCTCAGTAATGGGTATGAAGTCTCAGTAATGGGTATGAAGTCTCAGTAATGGGTATGAAGTCTCAGTAATGGGTATGAAGTCTCAGTAATGGGTATGAAGTCTCGGTAATGGGTATGAAGTCTCAGTAATGGGTATGAAGTCTCAGTAATGGGTATGAAGTCTCAGTAATGGGTATAAAGTCTCAGTAATGGGTATGAAGTCTCAGTAATGGGTATGAAGTCTCAGTAATGGGTATGAAGTCTCAGTAATGGGTATGAAGTCTCAGTAATGGGTATAAAGTCTCAGTAATGGGTATAAAGCCTAATAAAAAATAAAATAAAACTCTATCTGTATATTCAGGAAAATCATTATAGTTAATACCATATAAAATAAAATAAAACTCTATCTATATATTCAGGAAAATCATTATAGTTAATACCATATAAAATAAAATAAAACTCTATCTATATATTCAGGAAAATCTTTATAGTTAATACCATATAAAATAAAATAAAACTCTATTTATATATTCAGGAAAATCATTATAATTAATACCATATAAAATAAATTGACAACTCTATCTATGACATAAAGCCAAATTCCAACTGTGGGATTGACTTACCTGAATCCAGTTTTAATTAGATCCTTGAATCCAGCGGACTTATATTCTAGGTCGGTGATTTCTCCTTGGGGTGCCGTCAGACAGTCTCGTACCAATCGCCTCAGGAGACCTTGATACTCGGCTGGTTGTACACTGTTGCCAGATCGATGTACCTGTCTGGGGTTACACATATTATTTACACTTAGAATTTTGTTGAGAATTTGGATAATAACAATTTACACGCTTGTATTAAGGGGGTGCGGGAATAGGGGACAGGCTTGGGGGGGGGGTTTAGGGGGGTGCGGGAGTAGGGGACAGGCTTTGGGGAGTGCGGGAGTAAGGGGACAGGCTTGGGGGAGGGTTTAGGGGGGTGCGGGAATAAGGGGACAGGCTTGGGGTGGGTAGGAAGCCAGTCCCCTATTCCCGCACCCCCCTGACCCCCCCTAAGCCTGTCCCCCTACTCCCGCACCCTCCAAAACCACCCCAAGCCTGTCCTCTACTCCTGCACCCCCCTAAGCCTGTCCCCCTGGGCAAGTATTTGAAATCACCGCTCGGCCAGACAGCCTAACAAACTTTATCAACAACAACAACAACAACAACAACAACAACCCTATTTTGAAGTATTTAGAAATATGTGTGTGTGTTTACCTGTAGTTGGTAAGGTGTTGTCTGGCCGAGGCGAGGGCGTGTAATTGCTCGGCTACGTTTTGTGCAGTCTTCAATGCTGACACTTCATCCACTTCCTCACCAACTGTAACACGATAATTATTACATACCGATTACAATGCTTATCCTGTTTCATATTTGTATCCAGGTCTTGTTGTTGAAGTTTCGAATCATTTGACATACTAGTGAACCAATTACAACGCTTATACTGTTTCATATTTGCTTGAGTTCGCTTAATAATACCCGGTCAAACTATTCGAAGCAAGCCTGGATACATATTTTGGATTGCGAGTGTACTTCTCATATATCAATAATGTATTAACAGTATCTATGTATCAGTATTCTCTAAGGCAACTTCTGGCCAAATACATAATAATAATATCACTTTAATAAATTTTGGTGTACAGTATAATATCACTTTAATTAATTTTGGTGTACAGTATATATCACTTTAATTAATTTTGGTGTACAGTATATATCACTTTAATTAATTTTGATGTACAGTATATATCACTTTAGTAAATTCTGGTGTACAGTATATATCACTTTAATAAATTTTGATGTACAGTATATATCACTTTAGTAAATTCTGGTGTACAGTATATATCACTTTAATAAATTTTGATGTACAGTATATATCACTTTAGTAAATTTTGGTGTACAGTATATATCACTTTAATAAATTTTAGTGTTTCAATCTCACCTAAATTCATGAGTGTGTCAGATAGATTTTCCCTGTCTTCCACCAAGGCCTGAGAGAGAAGGTTGACCAGTGTGTATTCATCCCTCTGACTCAGGACTTCAGGGCCACCAAGGGACACTGTATACATCATTAGGGAGAGCACTTCATCAAGGCTCACTCCATGCGATTTTCTGGTCTTGAGAACTTGGAAGATCTGCGGAGAGAAAAATATTGATGTCATATACACAGTAGAACACTAGGGGGTTGTTATACGTGTCTCAATTTGTATTATTTTGTACTAAGAAATTAAGTGGTATGAGTGAGAAGGCAATTGGTATTGAGTGTGGAGTGGTTGAGAGAGTGAAGCGTGATACATTGAGGTGGTTTGGACATGTGGAGAGAATGCAAAGTGAGGAGTTTGTAAAGAAGGTGTATGGTAGTGAAGTTGTGGCACCTTGTGTGAGAGGCAGACCTCCGGTTAGATGGCAGAACAGAGTGGAAGAGTATGTAAAGGAGAGAAGCATGAGGGACAGAGGAGGGATGGACCAAGTAAGGAGGGAGTGTTGGAACAGAGTGGAAGAGTATGTAAAGGAGAGAAACATGAGGGACAGAGGAGGGAGTGTTGGAACAGGGAGAACTGGAGGCACTTCTGCCGTGGCCACCCCCTTGGGGGAAGTTCCCGGAGGGTACGAAGCGTCAGAGCTATAGATAGATAGATAGATAGAAGAAATTAAGTGACACAGAGCCTTTTCCTCTTTTATACATTAGACAAAGTGAAGGTACTGTAAAAAGGAAGTCTAGATGCACTGTGAAATATCCCATCCTACCTGTGTAAAGGGTGGAGTTTCGTCGGGGTCACTGAAGGATTGGGTTATGCTTTTCTCCAGACTGAGTAGTTGGTCTAGGTGTGAGAATCTTGGGTCTGATAAACACTCCACTGCTGCCAACCCTTGCTACAAAGAATTACAAAGGATTACAAAGAATTACAAAGGATTACAAAGGCTTACAAATAATTACAAAGGATTACAAAGGCTTACAAAGAATTACAAAGGATTACAAAGGCTTACAAGGGATTATAAAGAATTACAAATGATTACAAAGAATTACAAAAAAGGACATTCAAACAGCAACACACCTACTGGTCCTTTCGAGGCTGCCTGAGTTTGCTATTCTATCTAACCTACATACAAGTGAAACATTTTTTGAAACATTTATTTATAGCTATCAGTTATACAAAATACAACAAACATATGAGTTAGTAATAAAATAGCTATATACATTTGCTTAAGTAAATAGGTACCATATATGCTGATCAATTACCTCATCAAAAATGCATAAAAAAAAAAAAAAATGTGACCTGGATAATAATAATAATAATAATAATAATAATAATAATAATAATAATAATAATAATAATAATAATAATAATAATAATAATAAAAGATAAAAGAGGATCCTAAATTATCTCAGATTTTAATTAAACAAATATAAGCTTCAATTATCTCACTGTAATAATGAATGAAAAGGGAAGAAAGATGAGAATTTATTTAAAGATTATATGCTTGTATTCCATAATTATAAGACCAGTGTTCCAATAATATAAAAAGGAAAAAACAATATGAGTTAAGTTACCTGAAGAAGACCAGCATTATCAGTGAAGGCGTCAACATCAGAGGCAAACTGTTGTATGTTATTTTGCAGCTTATCGACTGTTATTCTCCCCCCTTCTCCATCATCATCATCATCATCGCTGTCTTGTTTCTTTCTACACGCAGCCTCCAACACCTGAAAAAAAAAAAAATAATAACAACAGTATTATTAGTAGGTATTATTGAAAAAAAATAATAACAGTAGTAGCAGGTAGGAGTGGATAACCATTTTATTTTATTTTTTCATATTTTGGACTTTAATTAAGGGGGTGTGGGAATAGGGGGACAAGCTTGGGGGGGGGTTAGGGGGTGTTGGAGTAGGGGACATGCTTGGGGGGGGTTTAGGGGGGTGCAGGAGTAGGGGACAGTCTTAGGGGGGGGTTTTGGGGGGTGCGGGAGTAGGGGGACAGGCTTGGGGGGGAGGATTGGGGGGTGGGGTGGGAATAGGGGACAGGCATTCACCCCACCCCAAGCCTGTCTCCCCTATTCCCGCACCCCCCAAACCCCCCCCAAGCCTGTCCCCTACTCCTGCACCCCCTTAAAGGAACCACATGACAAAAACTGGTACAGCCACAATCAAATATCCACCCACACTTTCCTTCCATCGTAGTAAATATCTTGGTAATAAAGAACAACACGTGTATGATTTTGCAGCACCTCATAATAATAATAATAATAATTGAGGGGGTTGAGTTGACATAAGGTGTTGTTGTTGTATGATTATATTTTGATATGATACTGATTTATTTGCACGATGGAAGGAAGGAAAGTGTCGGTGGATATTTGATTGTGGCTGTACAAGACACACACCATGGATCAACGATACTTATAATGTAATAAAGTATAGTTTTTATACATTAAATCATATGGTATTAATCATCACTAAGAGTTAAAACCTTTCACATATCAGGGTATAGGAGAGACAAATGAGACAGATGCTTAGTTTGAATGGATAAAATTAAAATACACACATGTTTGTTGATGAGTGTAAGTGTCTCCTTCTCTGATGCTGTGATGAGTGACTTTAACACCAGGCCACCTCTATCTTCCTCTTCTCTTCCTTGTGGTGCCAGACATCCCGGTACTAGTGTCCACTCGGCTGACCTGAGACAATGACACCAAAATGAGGAAGTGGTTATTCAGAATGACGTGAAGAGCTGAGAAAACTACAGTACCACTCTTTATAGACAGAAGGTATTTATTCTGGACGTTTTTTCGGAGGCAACTACCTACCTCCCTCATTCAACTCTGTACTGATGAAGAGGGAGGCGAAATGTTCAGAATTAATACTGTACTTTCTGTCTATAAAAAGTATGAGATTGGTATGTTTGTGGTTGTTGTCATACAAAAATGTAGGCAGTGAGTAATAAAACCTGAATAATAAAATAAATAAAAAGTAATAAAAAGTAATAAAAGTAAGTAATAAAATAAATTATAACGTAATAAAAAGTAATATAAGTAAGTAATAAAATAAAAAACGTAATAAAAAGTAATAAAAGTAAGTAATAAAATAAAAAAAGTAATGAAAAGTAATAAAAGTAAGTAATAAAATAAGTTGATAGGCAGTAACAAATTGATGAAAATACACACGGTAATCACACAGAAACACACACAGGCAGCAACAAATTGATACAAACACACACACACACACACACAGCATTCATACAGAAACACAGACAGTAGCAACAAATTGATAAAAACACACACACACAGAAATCATACAGAAACACACAGAGCAGCATTAAATTGATAAAAACACACACACAGAGCAGTTATATAGAGACATGATTCACAGTAACATATTGATGAAAATACACACAGTAATCACACAGAAACACAGACAGCAGCAGTAAATTGATAAAAACACACACACACACAGCAATCATACAGAAACACAGACAACAGTAACAAATTGATAAAAACACACACACACAGCAATCATACAGAAACACACAGAGCAACAGTAAATTGATATTATATAGCGACATGATTCACACTAGCAAACTGAAGGAAGAAAAAAAAAAAACACACACACATAAACATACAGGCACACAGAAGAAAAAAATTGATAAAAACAAACACACACACACAGCAGTCATATAAAGACATGATTCACACTAGCAAACTGAAAACACACACACACACACACACACACACACACACACACACACATACACACACACAGAAGAAAAAAATTGATAAAAACACACACACACACACACACACATAAGCATACACACGCACACAGAAGAAAAAAATTGATAAACACACACACACACACACACACACACACATAAGCATACACACGCACACAGAAGAAAAAAAAATAAACAGTCTTGCAAACTCACGGGTGTACCGAACAGAGTGGTGACATGTTTACAGCCGAGTCAATCTGATGACCCGGTAGTCTCGGTAGAAGGTCCAATATTCTACCCATCAGTGTGCCTGTTTTTCCTCCTCCGTGACTCGCTGCCCCGACGACGTCCAGACTGCGGTCGACCAACACCAGGGATACCTTGTTGCTTGCTGTCTGTTGGAAGGGTTACACAACACACACACACACACGTTCTCAGAAATAATCACCTACAATCACGACAACAACAACAACAACAACCATATCTTCACCTAATATATTTCTTCATAACACACACACGTTCACAGAAATAATTACCTACATCAACCATATCTTCACCCAATATATTTCTTTCTTCACATCACACATACACATTTACAAAAACAATCACCTACTCGTACATCAACCATATCTTCACCCAATATATTTCTTCCTATCAAAACATAAATACAGTATTGATTATAACACCTACTCGTACATCAACCATATCTTCACTCAATATCTTTCTTCCTATCATAACATAAATACAGTATTGAATATAACACTATGGGATGACAACCAACCACTGTAAAAAAAACTTGGTTAAGGGGGTGCGGGAATAGGGGGGACAGGCTTGGGGGGGGGTTTTGGGGGGTGCGGGAGTAATGGGACAGGCTTGCAGGGGGGAGGGTTTTGGGGGGTGCGGGAATAGGGAACAGGCTTTCTACCCCTCCCAAGCCTGTCCCCCTATTCCCGCACCCCCCTAGTCCCCCCCCTAAGCCTGTCCCCTACTCCCGCACCCCCCAATCCCCTCCCAAGCCTGCCCCCTACTCCCGCACCCCCCCAATCCCCCCCCCCCCCCAAGTCTGTCCCCTACTCCCGCACCCCCTTAACACACCTTCCTTCTGAGTCTAGCCGGGGTAAAGGCATCAAGTTCGGTTCCAATGATGCGTGCTGTGTGTCCGAGGGTGTAGATTTCCTCCCGTGCATTCATACCCTGTAGGAGGCTGTGGACACACGATACCAGCTGCCGTATCAACACTCGTAGGTCGTGCGGTAAGTGACTGAACTCAACTTCTCCTGAAACCAGTGTATATAATTATGATCAACTACCTTCTGTCCCTTCCTTTATTTTAATTTGTTTTTTTCACTGCCTCTCTTGAAACCAGTGTATAATATTATGATCAACTACCTTCTCTCATCTCCTTTATTTTAATTTGTTTTTTTCACTGCGACCAGAGTGTACCAGGGGTCTGTGGGTCAGGAGGTCATTCTGCCCCGAGAGAACATCAACAACAACAACAACTCCCTTCTCTAAAAACCCATACGATATAAGATGAATTAATTTAGCACTATCCTTTTACCACAGGCTCAGTAAATAACTTAGTCTGTCTGTATGGTAATGAAAAATTAATAGAAGTCTGGGAAAACATTTGTTGGTCTGAATTCAATGTAGGACTGGTGGATACAAGTACAGTAATATATCCATTCATTTTATATCAAGGGTCGACTGTATATGTACACTCGTAATTCAAAATATGTATCCAGGCTTGTTGCTTCGAATGGCCTGATCGAGTATCAATTTAGCGAGCTCAAGCAAATATGAAACAGGATAAGCGTTGACATTGGTTCACTAGTATGTCAACTGATTCGAAACTTCAACAAGACCTGGATACAAATATGAAACAGGATAAGCGTTGACATTGTTTCACTAGTATGTCAACTGATTCGAAACTTCAACAAGACCTGGATACAAATTTTGGATTGCGAGTGTACTTTTAAACAAGTAATCATATAAAGACTCTTTTGTTATGGTTAGAATGGAACAAGGTATTAAAGTTATAGATCAATACTGTAGATAAATAATTAACTCCTAACCTAAGTTCTCCAATGACCGGACTTTCTCAGACTTGGCCATGGCTTGGTTTAGCTTGGTGAGTCGAGGAACATCAGACTGTAGGAGGGGCTGTAGTTTGGAGAAGAGTGGTGTGAAGAAGAGGCTCTTGGAATACGGCACCACAACCAGAGGAAAGTAAAGAACCTCCACAGTGTAATTCTGAAACCAAATAACACACTCTTATTACAGTCAATTCTTATTTTACACTGGCATTATGTATGTGAAATAGTGTGTGTGTGTGTGTGTGTGTGTGTAATGAATGTATGTACTGTAAAAAACACTTATTGTACACTATATTACACACCCAATATACAAGTGTACTGTACAATGAGGGTTTTCTGTACACAGTTTCATTACACACCCAATATACAAGTGTACTGTACAACGAGGGTTTTCTGTACACAGTTTCATTACACACACTACATTACACACCCAATATACAAGTGTAAAATGAGAGTTAACTGTACTTATTCATATATTGACTGTATAGTAAATAAATACAACAAAGCCTACCATGTTTCCCATCCAGGTTAGAACATCTCTCTCCAGTTCGCCAAAAGCGTGTTCTCATCGGCTTCTCTGCCTCCGTAACGAGCATAGGAGAGAACACACGGGTGAGCACACGATATCACAACACAGTACTGGAATCGTGAGGCTTGGACTATGTCACGAAGGATGGTAGCTGTGATGCCCAGTACTGATTCACTCATGAGGAATACGGCTTTTTTGTCACCCTCGTTTCCATGCTGTTGGTTGAAGAGAAGGGAGTTGTTAATACAGTAGTCATACAGTAACTCTTGTCAATCTCACTAAGTATATTACATTGACTTACAATACTATCTTCAGTCTTACGAAGAATATTACCTTAACTTACAGTATTCTCTTCATTCTCACTCACTAAGAATATGAAACATAATTGACAGTAAACAGCGAGTGATTCACCTCAAAAGACGAGAATTCCTTAACATTTTTGGCTCCGGCTTGTGCCAGTCTGTCGAGGCCTCCACTCCAGTGTAGACTCTCGGTGACCGGTGGATCAAGGAACACTACGGCGTTCTTCATCTTCTTACAGGCTTCACTCCACCACGCCTCAGACACCACTCCGGCACTCACTCCCTCCATTATGATGACAACAACAACAACAACAAAAACAACTGTATGGGATAGAAATAGTAGCATAATAACAACTGTATAAATAAAGAACTTTTATAATAAAGAACAACACGTGTATGATTTTGCACCACCTCATAATAATAATAATAATAATAATAATAATAATAATAATAATAATAATAATAATAATAGTAATAATAATAGTAATAATAATAATAATAATAATAATAATAATAATAATAATAATAATAATAATAATAATAATAATATCCACCCACACTTTCCTTCCATCTTAGTAATTAAATATCTTGGTAATAAAGAACAACACGTGTATGATTTTGCACCACCTCATAATAATAATAATAATAATTGAGGGGGTTGAGTTGACGTAAGGTGTTGTTGTTGTATGATTAAATTTTGATATGATACTGATTTATTTGTACGATGGAAGGAAAGTGTCGGTGGTTATTTGATTGTATTGCCATTTTTTATTACGAAGTTTTTACCTTCATTACCCACTTATTTAGACCATTCTAAGACTATTTTCTTCTATGGCATTTCCTCCGTAAATGCCCCATTTTGAAGATAGGGCATATTCAAATGGGGCATTTTGAAATTATCCTGACCTTACCTGACCTGACCTAACCTAACCTAACCTAACCTAGACCACATCAGACTACCGGGACCTAACCTCGACAAACTACCGGGACCTAACCTGGGCAAACTACCGGGAAATAACCGTGGTAAAGTACAGTAAATGACCGGGGCAAAAATAATACTGGGACCTAGTCGGATCTGGCAACACTGCTACAAAACGGTAATTCTTTCAATAAATACCAAAGAAAATAGTCTTAGAATGGTCTAAATCGGTAATTCTTTCAAGTAGGGGACAGGCTTGGGGGGGGGGGGGTTTGGGGGGTGCGGGAATAGGGGGACAGGCTTGGGGTGGGTAGAAAGCCTGTCCCCTATTCCTGCACCCCCCTAACTCCTCCCCCCAAGCCTGTCCCCCTACTCCCGCACCCCCCAAACCCCCCGAAACCTGTCCCCCTATTCTCGCACCCCCCTAAACCCCCCCAAGCCTGTTCCCCTATTCCTGCACCACCCTAAACCCCCCCAAGCCTGTCCCCCTACTCCCACACCCCCCTAACTCCCCCCCCAAGCCTGTCCCCCTACTCCCTCACCCCCCAAAACCCCCCCCAAGCCTGTCCCCCTACTCCTGCACCCCCTTAACGTAATATATTTATTTATATACCCATATATATTTTTATTTATAGAACTTTTCAAAAAATGGAGAAATTGGAAAAATATATATATAAAAAAAAGAATTATATAACATCTTACCTATTATTATAAACGTATTATTTATTATAACGTATTATTATAACGTATTATTTATTATAACGTATTATTATAACATATTATTTATATACCTATATATATATATTTGTAAAACTATTAAAAAAAATTGAGAAATTGGAAATATATATATAAAAAAATGAATTATATAACATCTTACTAATTATTATGAACGTATTATTTATTATAACGTATTATTTATAAACATATATATATATATATTTGTAAAACTATTAAAAAAAATGGATAAAACTCAGAAAAATATATATAAAAAATGAATTATATAACATCTTACCTAATTATTTATGGTGTTTTAAGTGGTATTTAAAGTGTTCATATGTTCATTATTCACTTCTTCTCAACACATGTAAACAAACAATGACAGATGACGACCATGATGTTGACAACGTTGAGACATTTACAACGGCACACAAATATCAATTATCGTATTATTTTCATTTCTGGTTTGTTCCTGCCTCTGTTTTATGGTTCTTTATTCTTGTTTCTTACTAAATTTTCCTCTCCTTTCCATGCTAGAGTAATAATTGTTAGCTCAAGTATCTATTAACGTATTATTTTCATTTCTGGTTTGTTAACTTTGTTTCTGTCTCTGTTTTATGGTTCCTTATTCATGTTTCTTACTAATTTTCCTCTCCTTTCATGCTAGAGTGTATTATTAACGTATTATTTTCATTTCTGGTTTGTTAACTTTGTTCCTGCCTCTGTTTTATGGTCCTTATTCTTGTTTCTTAATCAAATTTTCCTTTCCTTTCCATGCTAGAGTCCTAAATGCAAGTTCATCCATTAATTATCGTATTATTTTCATTTCTGGTTTGTTCCTGTCACTGTTTTATGGTTCCTTATTCTTGTTTCTTCATAAATTTTCCTCTCCTTTCATGCTAGAGTGTATTATTAACGTTTTATTCATGTTTCTTAATCAATTTTCCTCTCCTTTCCATGCTAGAGTGTATTATTTTCATTTCTGGTTTGTTAATTTGTTCCTGCCTCTGTTTTATGGTTCCTTATTCTTGTTCTTACTAAACTTTCCTCTCCTTTCCATGCTAGAGTCCTAATTGCTAGTTTTATATATTATTAACGTATTATTTTCATTTCTGGTTTGTTGACTTTGTTCCTGTCTCTGTTTTATGGTTCCTTATTCTTGTTTCTTACTATATTTTCCTCTCCTTTCCATGCTAGAGTGTATTATTAACGTTTTATTCATGTTTCTTAATCAATTTTCCTCTCCTTTCCATGTTAGAGTGTATTATTAACGTTTTATTTTCATTTCTTGTTTATTAGCTTTGTTCCTGTCTCTGTTTTATGGTTCCTTATTCTTGTTTCTTAATCAAATTTCCTTTCTTTCCATGCTAGAGTAATAATTGTTAGCTCAAGTATCTAGTAACGTATTATTTTTATTTCTGGTTTGTTAACTTTGTACCTGCTTCTGTTTATGGTTCTATATTTCTTGTTTCTTAAGGGGGTGCGGAATAGGGGGATAGGCTTGGGGGGGGGGGACCTGGGGGGGGGGCGTGCGGGAATAGGGGGACAGGCTTGGGTGGTAGAAAGCCTGTCCCTTATTCCAGCACCTCCCAAGCCTGTCCCCCTACTCCCGCAACCCCGAAAGACCCCCCAAGCCTGTCCCTACTCCCGCACCCCCCTAACCCCCCCCCCCCCCCACCCCCAAGCCTGTCCCCCTATTACCGCACCCCCTTAATGTGGACTAAATGACAGCCAGGCGTAATTAATCTGTTTTATAGTGTGTGTGTTCTTACTAATCTATTTGTTCTTACCTATTTGTATCTTTACAGGATTGAGTCAAGCTTGTAATGTCCCCGTATTTTAAAACACAATTATTATCACATTTTTCTTTAAAGTTATGTATGTTTGTTTTTGACACACACCACTTCTTCGTAATGTCCCGTATTTTAAAACACAATTATCATCGCATTTTTCTTTAAAGTTATGTATGTTTGTTTTTGACACACACACACACACCACTTCTTCTGGTAATTTGTTCCATTCGTCTATTACTCTATTTGGAAAACTATATTATTTTCTCTGTACATCTTTATCTCCTCTTCTTTTAATTAATTTCTTACTGTGTCCTCTCATTGTAGGTATTCCTTGTTGACATAAGTTTTCTATATCCTACCTTTTCTTTTTCTGTGTGTGTGTGTGTGTGTGTGTGTGTGTGTGTGTGTGTGTGTGTGTGTTGATTGATAGTGCATAATTATGTTTGGAAAGCGAAATGGATACCTCTGGAAGGGTTGATGACTGTTGAAGAGAGAGAGAGAGAGAGAGAGAGAGAGAGAGAGAGAGAGAGAGAGAGAGAGAGAGAGAGAGAGAGAGAGAGAGAGAGGAGAACAGAAATGCAGAATGTGAGGAGAGAGAGAGAGAGAGAGAGAGAGAGGAGAGAGAGAGAGAGAGAGAGAGAGAGAGAGAACAGAAATGCAGAATGTGAGGAGAGGAGAGAGAGAGAGAGAGAGAGAGAGAGGAGAGAGAGAGAGAGAGAGGAGAGAGAGAGAGAGAGAGAGAGAGAGAGAGAGAGGAGAGAGAGAGAGAGAGAGAGAGAGAGAGAGAGAGAGATGAACAGAAAGCAGAGAGAGAGAGAGAGAGAGAGAGAGAGAGAGAGAGAAGAGAGAACAGAAATGCAGAGACGAGAGAGAGAGAGAGAGAGAGAGAGAGAGAGAGAGAGAGAGAGAGAGAGAGAGAGAACAGAAAATGCAGAATAATGTGAGGAGAGAGAGAGAACAGAAATGCAGAATGAGAGAGGGAGAGAGAGAGAGAGAGAGAGAGAGAGAGAGAGAGAGAGAGAGAGAGCAATATGGTTGAGTCGTGTGTTGTTTGTGAGGTCAACAGTGATCTAGTTCATGACACAACATCAACCTTGGTGTTATAGTGATGTAGGTGTGGTGATGTGGGTGTGGTGATGTGATGATGTGATGTGGTGAAGTAAATATATGCTTATAATCTGGTATGGTGAGATGTGATATAGTGATGTGATAATTATATGATGTGCTTCGGTAGCCCAGACATATAGGGACATACAGACCCTAATAATAATAATAATAATTAATAATAATAATAATGGTCCAGTAAGC